>PVKS010014147.1:0-12565 GCA_004027875.1 Aplodontia rufa | reverse complement strand
GTTGCTTAGGGCCTTGCTAAGTTGTTGAGGCTGTATTTGAACTTGTGATTCTCCTGCCTCAGCCTCCAACATCACTGGGATTACAGCAGTGAGCCATAGCACCCAGCTCTCACATGTTTTTGATTGGATGTTCTTTTATAGCCTAAAGCTGGGGAACAAACTGCTTTGCTCCTATCCTCACACAGAAACTGGAAGAGGGAGATGATGTTTACAGCTCAAAGAGATGGCTCTCTGGTCCTTTGAGAAAGGCATTCCAAAGTCATAAAGCTGACAAAAGACCTATCTAGTTTTCAAAAGCATGTATATACATTTGAAAGATAGGGGAACATACTTACAAGTTTCCTAAAGTAAGTGCTCAAATAAAAACCATATTTTTCCTTAAAGTATGTAAGGGTATCACTGTGAGACATTTGTCTTAAGGGTATCACTAAAAGATATCACTGTTTTTATTGTATCTTATTAAGCTTGCCCTTTTTTCCGGTTAAACTTTCAACTCCTCAAGGGCAGGGATCTTGTTGGCATTTCTCTTACACTTCCTCCTGGTATCTAGTGTAGCCTTTTTATGCCCAGTGGATGTTCAATAGCTATTGTTCGGCCAACTGGCAAATGTTTGTTTTTTGTGTTGGGCACTGGGCTGATGTTATAAATAAAGACACTGTTGCTTGAGAAAAAGCTAAACCTATTTCCCCTGTCATTTACTTTTTGTCTTTGTTAAGAGCAAGTGCATCCTAGGATTATATTTTTGCAGAAAATGTTTTTGTATGAAGGGTTGCTATATTAAAAAGAAAATTGGCTTTTAGAGTAGAGACAAGTAACCCAAAGTTTTTGATATTGGATTTCTTAGTTGAGAACCTTGTTTCTTTTTCTTTAACTGAGGAATAATAATACATATGAAAACCACCAGTGATGACTGAAATCTGAGATGACTTGGATAGGCCAAAATTCCAAATTTTTTGAATATATTCAACATCTAGTAGCTGTTTAGAAACTTTTATTTTAATAACTAATAGGAGTATTATAGTTATTAATTTTTACTTTTTAAAAAAGAATTCATTTTCACTTTTCATAATTATTCAAATGCTACTGATGCTGGTTCAGTAGTAGAATTGTTGTCCCCCCGAGTCAAAGAATGAAATCAAGAAACACCAAGGCAGGCTGAGCAGACAGATTTTTTTTAAGAAAGGGAAGAAAGAAAAGATTTCTCTAGGAGAAGGGAGTCTTAGAGTTGAGAACTCAAAGAGGTGTCACACTCTTTTTTCTTATAGTCTCTTAAGATTTCCCTCCTTTGATTAATCATTCCCTCCTAGAACCATGGGCACAGAAGTTCTGGTCCTGGGCCCAGGAAGTACCTTTATCAGCAGAAGAGAAATCTCTCTCTGGAATACCTTTGTTAGCATGGGGGAATGTAACAACAGAAGCTCTTTGTCCTCTTAGAAAAAAAATGACCATCAGTTAATTTCCTCCTTATGGACCCTCGTCATTCTGCCTACACTGACAAAAGTTTCCCCTGTCTCATTTCCCTCTTCTGATTAAGGAAACTCCTATTGCTGGGGTTGGGTAAGTACTCACTTGAGTTCTTTCTGCTGAAAGGTGGCAAGCATTTCCTGCTGAAATGTGGGGCAAGCAGTTTGGGTTCATGTTGAATAAGGGGTCCATGATAAAGGCTGTCTGGAGTGGCTCCATCTTCATCAATATCTGGAGTTTGATTTTAACTTGGGACAAATCAGCTGAACTAAAGATATTTTTTAAAATTATCAGAATGAAAATGGACATTGAGCCTAAGAGAGGAAGAACAAGGTTAATTGAGATCTACTGTTTGACTCCTTAAAAACAAACAAATATTATGATTGAGAGTCTAGGCATATATAGAATAATGCATCTAATACAGTAACCTAAGAGCAGAATCTGCAATTGCAAACGATGGCTTAGGCACCACAGGATGGAGGGGAACAACTGTTTCATTACCTTAAGGCCTTGGACTAGCCATCATTCCCCATTTGGCTGTGGACTCCTAAAATGGGAATGATTGTTCCTTGGGCTTTTGCAGGGCACTAGAAATCCCTGTGTTTGAGATTTTGAATTATCTCCAAGGAACCCCATTTTTTTTCTTTGCCTCCAGACTAAGGAGGTACTGCCTCTGGTGGGGGTAAGGGTGGATCTTTTAAGGCTGTTTTAACTTGAACTGTATTCCTTGCTTGCCCAATCCTGCTTTTAGTAGCTTATACTTTAGGGCTTATATGACATTTTAATAGAGGCAAGCATAGTAGTTCCAGGGGTACTAGATTTGTCATGATCAAGTCCTGAAGCTTTGAAAGTAAATCTCTCCCTAGTAAGGGGTAGAACACTCTGGGGCTGTTAGGAATGCATGAAAAAAACATCAATCTGTCCCACTCTCAACTCAGTGGAGGAGTAAAGTTCCTAGTTATAGGCCATCCAGACACCCATTATATCATCATACTATTAGAGGAGAGGGGTCCAGAGTAAGAGACAAGTACAGAAAAACTAGTGCTAGTGTCCCGGAGGAAATTGTCTTCTTAGCTCCCTGTGGAGAAGCATACCCAGGGCTTTTATGTGGTGATGGGAATCACAGGAGCCATTAAAGCTAACCCTGGGCTCCAAGGAGCCTTTGTTGGGGAATTCTTGACCTGAGGACCTACACCCCTGGGGACATTTATCCCTCCAGTAATTGCACTGACAGAAAAGATAGTGCCTTGATGGTAGTCCTTGGCCTATGATCATTCCCATTGGTAATGTCCCTCTTTTCCACAATGGTAAAAAGTCCTTTTTGTGGCTTGAGGTCCATTCCATTTTTTTCCTTTATTATCCAAGAAGCTTACTCCTTTCAGGGCCATAACCAGTATCAGCCTTCTTTCTGTTTCTGTGTTCCCTTTCCTTCCTTTCGTCTTGATCTTTGTTACAAAAGACAGACATTGTAAGCTGGAGGATGTCTTCTAAAGACTCATCAGGGCCATATGCCAACTTTTGTAATTTCCTCTAAATGTCTAGGGCCATCTGAGTGATAAATTTCTCCTTTAAAATTATGTGGCCGTCTGTGGACTCAGGGTTCATAGTGATGTGTTTCTTGTCCAGAAAGATGATAGAATTTTCCTGAGTCTATGTAAGTATTGGTGTTTTATTCATTTTTTTCAATATCATGACCAAAAGTCCTTGGAGAACAACTTTAGTATGAAAAGTTTATTTGGGGGCTCATGATTTCATAGTTCTACCTCCAGCGACAGCTGGCTACATTCCTCAGGGCTTGAGGTGAGCCTAAACATCATGGTGGAATGCATGGCTCCAGGGAGAGAGAGAAAGAAACTCTACTACATATATAAAATATATACCTCAAAGCCACACCCCCAACAACTCACCTCCTCCAGTCACACCCTACCAGCATATAGATACTAGCTAATCACTATCAGACAATGAACTCACTGATTGAATCAAGGCTCTTATAACCCAAATATTTTACCTCAGCTTTCTGATTGCCACACATGAGATTTTGGGTACTTTTCATCTAAAGCACAACATTCTATGCCTGACCCCCAAAATCTCATGACAAATTCACAATGCAAAATACATTTAGTTCATATTCAAGAGTTCCCATAGTCTCAACAGTTCCAAGATTGCCCAAAGTTCAAGTCCAAAGTCTCCACAAGGCAAACTTGCATCCTGAACTCCTGTAAAAATCAAAAGCAGCTTACAAGCATCCAATATACGAAGTTACAGACTAAACATTTCCATTCAGAAAAACAGGAGCACAGAAAGAAGGGATGGGACCAATGCAAGACCAAAACTCACCTGAGCAAACAAGTCCTGTAGTTCCATGTCCGGCATCTGGATCACTTGGCATGCTGATATTTTCTTCAAAGAGCTTGTGAGGCTCTGCCTCTACTGGATGCAGTCCACATGGTATCTCTGTTGGCTTGTCTGTGTTCAATTTCTGCAGCTTTCCTTGGCCCATGTTCCCTGGTATTTGCATTTTTTTCCCTAAGGTCTTCACTGAGGCTTTGGCTTACACTTCACAATTCCATATGTCACCCTCTCAGGGGCTGCCGGCAGTGACTCCAACCCTTGGGCACTTTGCCTGGCCTCAGACCTTGCTCTGAAATCTTGGTGGAAGCCTCTATGACCCACCAACTCTAGCATCCTGAAATCCTGCAGAACCAGAACTACATGGTTGCCACCAAGGTCTGCTGCCATCTAGAGCTAAACCTATAGGAACCATGACTTCAGTGGCCTATGACTGACTGCACAGCTGCCCACATTGAAAAAACTTCCCAGGCACTCTTGTGCAAGCAAGGTGCCCTGCTGGTCTCTTTAAGGAATTTTTATTCTGTTGAGTTTGAGATGGGTGTGGTCTTGCTAGTTCCAGAGATGCTCTCAAGCCATTCTTATTGTCTCCAGGCAAAGTCTTTAGCATTTCTTCAATGGTGGTAATGTCTTCAACAACTGCAGTGTCTTTAGCCCTAGTTTTACTCCCACCTTTCAAGTCCAAGTTTTTCAAATCCTTCTGCTTTGATTTCTGCTCCTGAATATCATGATACATTTGGCTAAAAGCCACCAGCAATACCCATGCCACTGCCTGAAAGCTATGCTGTCTAGAAATTTCTTCTGCCAGATTAAGAAGTCCATCATCTGTAAAATCAGCCTCACAGAATGTCTCCAGACGTGGGCAAAATACAGACCAACTCCTTAGCCAGAACATAAAAAGAATGACCTCTAGTCTGTTTTCCAATAGAGTCCTCCTTCTCTGAAACCTCTTGAATAGCATTCCTATTTGCATTCCTGCCTTGTGAGTTCCCACCAGAATCACTGATTAAGCTCCACTTGCAATTATCTAAAGCTTTTTCAGGTTGCATCACTAAACTTTTCAAAATTCCTCCCACACTTTCCAAAGAAGCCCACAACATTCTCAACCATAAGGTCAGGTTAGTCATATCAATGACCTCACTCTTGGTACCGGTTTTTGTTTTCATCAGCTTTTTCCTTTCTGTGACCCAAGGACCTGACAAGAACAATTTATGAGGAAAAGTTTATATAATGGCTCACAGTTTCAAACGTCTTAATCCATAGAAGGTCAGCTCTATTCCTTGGGGTTTGAGGTATGACTGCACATCATGGTGGAAGACATAGCTCCAGGAAAAAAAGAGAGAGAGAGAGAGAGAGAGAGAAGCAAGAAGAACTTGTGTAACAAGACTGATTGGAAAACAAATTATTAACTTAAGCACTCAAGATCAAACATGAATTTACCACAAAAATCTTGAGCTCAAAAAATACAGAAATTCTGAAAAAAAAATGACATGACCACATTTACTCTAATAAAGGAGCATGCAGAACATCTTTATCAGACCAGAGTGCACCTTCAGGTCATAGTAAGGTTAGTTTGGATATTTAAGACAGTGGGAGCCCTTGAAATCCTTAGGAAAAAGTTCTCAAGTTAGAGGAGAATTGTCCATATTGAATCTTTTTTGTTTCCCTTCCTTATGCTTAACTTGGAGAGAGGAGGAAAATGTCAGGAAGTAGAACATCACTCACATGCCTGGTTCTGTCAGGCCTCTTAGTGGACCTGATCCAGCAGTCTCCCTTATGGAGCTGGCCTGTTATGCTCTTTACAGAGCTGGTCCCTATAGTTTGAGGCAGTGCCTGCATTGTCCCATGGCAGAATGTGGACCTTTTTACACATTTTTAGAAGATCCTGGAACTTGGTCTTGCTAGACTTTTCCAGATCCCTCCAACTATCTGTCCTGCTATCTACTATGAGGGGTGAACTTACAGAAAGAGCATAATCTCAAAGTACGAAAGTAAATAATCTTTTAGGCCCTAAAACTAGCCACTTGGATTTTAAAGTGTGACTTTTACTGGTCTCAAATTGATTTAGGTGATTGCTGGTCTCAAATTGATTTAGGTGATTGCTCATGTAGCTTATTAGGAAGCTGGAGTGGGGAAAGCTGCCGTTTATAGCATAGGAAGCAAAAATTAATATAAAGGGCACATTTAACCATTTTTTCCCATTTTATAAAATTGCAGTGTTATACTTTATATTTTCCTCTGGGGACCATTTTTTTATTCTCCCAGTTGGTAATTAGAACATGTTTGAATACAAAAAATTATCAAGAATTTCCATTTTGTAAATCTAACTAAGCTGCAAAGTGATATTAAAGTTTATGTTTTCTTCTGGTGGCCAAAATTCTCCATCAGAAATTTTTTATTGAGGATAGGCCTTGTAGCAGAAGAAAATGAGGCACTTTTCCTTGTGCATTTATGGGTCAAATTTATCCTAATCTTCAGTATGCAGGCCATTGGTCAACCTGGCATACTTGCAAGAACAAAACTCCCACCTGGATGTAGGGACATGTCACTTGTTGGGCTGCTGATAGTGAGCAATCCCACCTCTCATATCCAGACCCAGTCAGATTTATTGTTGCCTCACTGACTAGGGTGCTAGGGTCTTTGTTTGCCACATGCCAAAACCTAAAGGGGACCCAAGACTATTTAGTGACCATTACTGGAATCCTCTCTGGCCACTATAAAACTTCCAAATACAATGCCCAACAATAGAAAAGCAGTCTAGAGTCAACTGTGATTAGGATATCCCCCAGTACTACTTTTGAGGATAAGGCCTTCCTCTGAATTAAAAAAAAAAATCAAAAGATTGGAGCATGTTTGCCTGCTCCAAGGAAACTCTTTTTGGTGAAGGAGCATCGGTCTGATCTTGGAGTCTCTGGTGGTCAGTACTTCTGCCTTTCCTTCCATGACTCCAGCTGGGGCTTCACTCAGCATGGAGGATACTAACTTCTTGATAACTATTTAAGCTAAATGAGGATATTTGACAACTAGTTGCACCTTTAAAATTAGTCTTACATGTTCCTCTTATCCTTTTTGGTTCTCATACACATAGGATTATGATTTCATATTGTTTCTCAGTTTGAAATGGGAGAGGAACTTGTGAATGCCCTGGGTGATACCCCCACTAAAGAAAATAAACATTTTGGCTTCCTGAACTAGGATAGATGAGAGGTAGTTTACTCTGAGACAGAACTTCTTGATTTCTTCCTGACAGATGAAGGACTGGGGAACAGAAGAAAAAATGTTATGTGAGAGTCTAGAGAAGACAACCTAATTTTAAAGCTAGGAGAGTTATATCTTGGCAGTGTCTCACAATGAGTCCCTGTTTAAGAGGTGGATTTCAGGGTCAGACTTAGAGTAGAAACATTTCTAAAGAGGGAAATTATTTGATTCATGCTCTGGGGATTGATAGGTCACCTCTTTTCCGAAGACCTTAGATCAGATTAAGGCTTAATCTCAGGATGCAAGATTCATTGGGTGAGGGTGTCTTCCACCACTGGGCCAAGTCAGTCAGAAGCAGAGACATATACAGGTTGATTTCTGGTACCTCTGGGTAGCTGTGAGGTTCAGGCTCTGGGCATGAGGCCTTCATGCAGCATTGGAGAGTCACCCCAGCCAGCTTCCTTGTTTTCTCAAGCCTTCCTCTGTTGCATGCAACAAATTTCTTCCACAGAAAGGAAACTGAAGCACGTCAGGATGACCTTTCCAATGCATAGGTGACAGATGATCAAGCCTGCCTTCCTAGCACGCCTGTCACCTGAGTCCTAAGAGTGGCAGCCCATACTCTTAAATGGCTGACTGGGGCCTGGTGTTTAAGGCGAGTTTGTCCATTAAGGAAAAAAGCACATGGTTATCCTCCTACAAGTCTGCAAAGTCCCAGTATATGAACAGAGGAGACTTGCCTTCCTTATGAGCCATTACATACAACATCCCACTCTTAACGGCTAATGTATGATTAGCATAGGGAGGGGGTGCTCTGGAGGAGCAAGCTATGCAGGAAGAATTTGGCTGGTCCAGAGATGTATGTTACTAGGGCATTTACTCATCACCACCCAATGGGCTGGTTACTGCAGGATACTTCTAGGGGCTGTCAGGAAATTAAGTCCAGGGAGAAGATTTTTAGGTCCACCAGGAAGTCATCACTACCATAAACTTGCATTTGCTTCTCTCCTTTGCTCAACTCCACATATCCAAGGTTAATCAGAATAGGGTGCCACTGTCTACTGATGCCAGACATGATCTGAGCCAGGATAGGAAAGTCGGAAATGACTTACAGAGCCCAGTATGCCTGCCCAGAAGGCAGGGAACTCGGAATTATGAAGAATGTGAAATCTGCCAAATGGAGTTTAAGATTGGCAGCCATGCTGATTACATTTAAGTATCTGTTGGGTACCTGATTGTCCTCCAGAAGGAAAAAGACAGAAAGATGCAAGATGCAGAGATAAGATCACCACAGAGGTGATGCTGGATTGGTAGAAATCAGGTTTGTTTCCTTTAGAGGTGAAGGATGAAATGGAGAGATTCTGAAGCAAGCAGAGGAGACAGATTTATTTTTTTTTAAAGAAAGGATAGAGGGGCTGGAGTGGTGGCTCAGTGGCTGTGCTTGCCTGGCATGTGTGAGGAGTGGGTTCAAACCCCAGCACCATGTACACAATGAAGGGTTGGAGCAACAAAAGCCATGTGAAAAACTAAATAAAATTGATTCTCTCTTTCTCTTTCTGTCACTGTCCCTTACTCTCTTTAAAAAAGAAAAAGGAAGACTTCTCCAGGAGAAGGGTTCTCAGAACCAAGAACTTAAAGAAGGGATCTGATTCATGTTTCTTATAGTCCCTCAAGATTTCCTTCCATTGATTAATCATTGCCTTCCATTCCTCATGCCTAGAAGCATGGGCACAGAAGTTGTGGTCCGATCTACTGTTTTGTGCTGGAGTTATGAGCACCTGTATCAGCAGAAGGGAAGTCATTCTCTCTGGAACATCTTTTTTAGCAGAGGACCTTGTTAGCGCGTGGCGGGGAGGGGGGGTCATGTAACAGTAGATACTCTTTGCCCTCTTGGAAAAGAAAATGACCTTTAATTTCCTCCTCCATCATCATTCTGCCTACACTGATGGCCTAACTCATAGGAATATTATATTTATTAATTTTTTGAAAATAATAACTTTCAAAATCATTCAAATGCTGCTTTGCTAAAAGAAATTCTCTATTTTGATCTTAGTTGTGCCCAGCATTTGTTTTTTTAAATCAGGTGCTTCCTCCCACAAACAATATTGGACATTGTTACTAAGAACATTTATAACAGTGTATTAGAATTATCTGTATATTGTTTCACAAAAGAGAGTAGGAAGTGTTTCTTTTTGATTTGTGTAACCTAGAAAATGACAAAACCACAAGTAAATTCCTTGAGTTTATCAGTAGAAAGCCATACATGGTGGTATTTGTTACATCGAGTATCAGTTCTGACAGTGGAATCTGACCATGTAATATAATGTCTTCCACATTTTCTTCTATGTCTTTGGATAATTCAAATTATTAGAAGAAGCAGAGTTGCTCCTCACTGTGAGACTCAAGCCAGATCACCACGAAATAGCCAGTGCTTCTCACTGAGCATTATAGGAGCCTAATGGCTGTGGAATATTCTCATCCACTCCATTTGTAGGCAGTCCTACAAACTATGGATATTTTGTAGACAACAGCCACTTTGGTGATCTACCCAGATGCCCTTCTCTGTGTTCTATAAAGACATGTGTATAGCACAGCTTTTATTCAACTGGAGATTGCTACCTTCATTGAGACAACATCCAGGGAGTATCTGGGAGCAGAAATATTCAAATAAGCAATCTATCAGAGTAGCACTTATACAGTCTCTCCCCTAGTGTTCCATGTTTTGTTGCCATGCTATCAGCAAACTTCACACTTGACTGGAGAGCCATGAAAGCAATTACTGGGTCACTAACAGGAACTGGAAAAAAAATGTGTCCTCCTAAGACAGCACCCTAAAAGTTGCTAAAGCCATAGCATCCTAAAATAAATGCATTGTTGTTAGGTGAGAATAATGGAAATTCCACAATGCTATATAAAAGTAACACATATGAGGTAAAGAAAAAGTATTATTTAGATTTGGAAGTACTCTTGATTTTGACAAAATCCATCAGTCATTCAAGATTTCGTTGGAATCTCACTGTATCAGCACTATGAAAGTGATTTGCTAAATAATCATTATTGTATAAATAAAAATTGATGATTCCATCTATCCTTGGTGACCATATTTTCTGTTGTGACAAACAATTACACAGTATTAAAATATAGGCAAACAAAGACGTTAGAGAAAGGGTGGTTTGTAATTTTAAAATAATAACTATGCCTAAATAATTTCCTGAAACCATCCAGATGGTGAGTAGTAAACAGCAAAGTAAAAATGCAGAAAGCCATGATATTAACAGAAGAATATATAGTGCTTGATAATTTTCCCTTAGTGACTCAGAGAGCTGGTAAATATGGAACAAAGAGGGTGAGGGCAAATTCAGCAACGTCTCCCTGTACTGGTTACACAGTGGGCTTTATGGAGGCAGTTTATACATGAGGGGCCAGAAAGAGGCTTGTGTCCTTGTTTTTACACTGTTTGGTGAAATGTCATATAGACCTGGGTAAAGTTATTGAAGTCACAATGACTTTGTGTTCTGGAGGAACAGCCCACTTTTTGTAGTTTTCCTATTTTAAAGGCAAGAATGTGAATGTTGTCATCTCTGGTTCAGGGCAAAAAGGCCACCAGGTACAAGTAAAAGTGGGTTTGGACACCAGTTTATGAAGGAATTCCTTGGTAAAGGCCATGTGCCTGGTGAGTTTGGAGCTCTTGGGAGGTCTTAACCCTCACCACTGTGGAAAACTGAGTTTAGCACTACTCACACACCAAAGATTATGAACAGTATACCTAGATTTGTAGTTCTAAGTTTTTCAGATGGAGAAACAAGTGCCTTAGAGAAGTCGATTCATCAAATGTGGACAACTGGTATAACCATAATTTGAATATAAAATCAATGTGCTCAGCATTATACAAACCTGACTCCAAAACCAATGTGGTTCTGACGTAAAAGTCCCTTTCCACATCTGGGAAATCATAAGGGTTCAAAAAGACAGAGCCATGAGAAAAAAATCAAGAGGATGTTATAAAAGTGGAACTGAAAAACATGGAGCTATGAGAAAGATCAAAAAGCACATTATACAAGTTGATATCTTGATGCAACTACTCTGTTAAGTTTGATTTCAATTAAGGAAAATTAGCAGCTATGATTTAAATGTGTCTACCTGTGATGAAGAAAGATTCCCAGTGTCTTAAAAAGGACACATTAGACATTAATAGGGTTTACAGATATATTAAATAAACTGGATAAAGATAACAGTTGCCTTAAGATAATTACCACCACCATCGGACTTAAATTTTAGTGATAACTGTTATTATAACTACAATTGATAGATCATTTTCTAGTTTGTGCATACCTTCTCTCTTCTCTGGGATAGTTATAATTACTTTTTTTTGTGAGATAAGTAAATTAAAGTTCAGAGCATTTAAGTGATCTTCCTAATATAAAAATGAAACGTATATTTTAACCTAGATCTTCTTTTTGTTTTTGTTTTTGTATTGTTTTGTTTTTTCCTTTTCATGGTGCATTATAAATATGCGTAACAGTGGGATTCATCATTATACATTTGTATGTTCACACAATATAACATTATAATTTGGTCAATTTCATTCCCTAGTAACTCCCATTTCCCTCACCTCCTCTCTCCCCTTGATTCCCTTCCTCTATGCTACTGTTTACCCATAACTTCTGGTTCCACATGTATCAGCTCATTTTTAGAAATCATGAACAGATTTGTTCATACATCCTAGGGCACATCTAAGATGGGTTTGCAAATTAGTTTTATATATTACAATTATGGAAGGGGTAAAATGACTTCAGGGTCACATCCTACCTCTAAGTGAGTTAGATCATTGAAGTCATACTTATTATACACATCAGTATAATTGTTGTCGTTATGTCCTATTCTTATTCTTCAGAATTAAATTTCTTACACTCCTGATAATCAAGACGTTACAAAGCAATTTTTAGAGAACTGACTTGGAAGATTACCAAGGTCTATGAGGTTGCTATTATCTCCACCAGTGTAAATGATCAGAAATAGCTGTGAGCAATAGATCTTATTGCAGACATATAGAAGAGATATTTAGGAACATTAACATGATGTCTTTTTCCCCCTCTGTTAAAGAGGTTTTGTAGATTTAAACTCCTACTAAGTAATTGGTAACACAAAAGGAGAGATTCTAGTGTAGCATCTCACCAAGGGGCCATGTGCCATTTCTACCTTCTTATAAAATGCCATTCTTATACTTGATGGAGAACCAGAAAGCATTAATGGATTTAGACTTGATGGAGTAAGAGTCATCTTCCATGGACATCATGATAGTAAAAGCCACTCATATTTATAACTATGTAAGAGTTCATTTAGAAACCACTTATCAAAACTTCTTTCTTTTTTTTTTTAATTTTTTTATTTTTGAGCAACCTTACAAGATTTTAACAAAACAATATAAAATATGTATAAGATGTGTATATATTCTGGACATTGCAACTGTCCCCAGGAGTGCCCCCCCTTTACCCTCCCTTATCCCTCCCTTCCCCTTCCCGTTATAACTCTAAAAATAGTATTAAATTGTAAA
>PVKS010014146.1:0-49320 GCA_004027875.1 Aplodontia rufa | reverse complement strand
ATGAATGACCACCTTGGGTTACACCTGTTGCAGTTTTCCCCAGAACTCTTGCATTGAATGGGTAGCTCGTGGAGGAATGACATCTGCTTCCGAGTGCTTTTAATGTGCAGCCCTGTGATGAGAATGATTCAGGAAGGAGAGGTATCTCCAGTTGGAAAGATGGGTGGAATTGGGCATGTAAAGATTGAGGGGTATAGCTACCATTAAAGAGAATAGCATGAGCAAAGTGTAGTATACAAATGGCATGGATTTTCTCTTTCCCCTGCAAGTTCACTTGAATGATGATGCAATAAAGTTGATTCATTTGTAAAAATCATAGGCAAAAGTGTTTCCATGATATTAGAGAATAAGATGCTTTTCTTGATAATGCCCTGCAGCTAATCATTTGTAGCACAGTAAGTCCTTTCACTTGAATCCTTTTAGACAGACCTATTTGTATAAGGATATTACACCCTTTGTTGCATGGCAAAACATTAAACAAAACATATCTTATTGAAAACATGTTGCTATAACGATGATATCGGAAAAAAATACAAGAAGATAATCTTGGTTTTCATTTTTCTGCTTTGTCCACAGGTTTAAAACATGAATTTTCAGTTTGTAAATACAGGTTATGAGGTGCAAGAAGCATATTGTAAATATTTTGAGGGAATAGTAATCAATAGTGGTGAGTCATGGATAGATACCAGATGAAAAACATAAAATTAACTTTGTCAGGGCTTTACAACAGAGTAAGGTTTCAATTTTGATATCCATGAAGAATAGCCAAGTTGAAGATGAACATGAATAGTGATACATCACCCTGTTGAATTTTTTAGGTAATTGTTTTTAAGTTTTGTATATATTTCTAATCTGAAAGTACATATACCATGTAAACATGATGGAAAGAAACCCTTGGGAAATGCTTTCTCTTCTTGAATTACATTTTCATTAAAGCACAAGTTTTACGGAAATCATATGAGCAGTATGCCAGGGAATATGGACTATATTTTCATAGCCCTAGTGAAATGGACATCTAAATAAGTACCTGAGGCTAAAAATATTTATGTACACTGAGTCCAGAAAACAGGGAAAAATTAGTAAGGCCAAATCCAAAATACAGCTACTATATTTTTCTTTGTATTTTTAAACATGGTAGGAGTGGTTTATTGGATGGTTACTTTCAGAGTGCTGTTCAACTAGATGACGTTAGGTTGGCCCACTGTTACACCCCTTTTGTTGGAGAGTTCTAGATGCCCTGTGTTTGATGCAATTGTGCTAAAACTCAACAACCTATGTATGTGTGTGTGTGTGTATATATGTATATGTATATATGTATATGTATATATGTGTATATATATATATATAAAATCGTTCTCCTAATTCTCAAAGTACATTCACACATAAGAGATAGGAAGTAGAAAAGAAAAAACAAAAACAAAAAATGAAAAACAGGCTGTAACAGGATGTAAAGCAGTAAGAATAAGCTCTGGTGTCTGGAGAGCCAGATTCTAATTGTATCACTGTCACCAACTCCGTAGATATTTGACATAAAACATTTTATCTTTTGACTTCACTTGTAAGGTGACCATCAAACTAGTACTTCAGTAGTTTACAAATGTTTCAAATGAAGACTTTTTTCTTCCATGAGTGGATTTTTACCTAGAATTGTTATATGTAAACATGTAAAAGCAATGAAAATAACTATAAGATAGAGGTTTTTGATGCCTGTCTTCTAAGCCTTCCCCATGCTTGTGAGACCAACCTGGAGGCACTGGAACAGATATCCAAGGACTTGATACTTGGAGTGTTTTAGCAACCAACAGCTTTAACTTGTTAGAGATGCAGCATATCCCAGAGGTTGGTTAGAAATGGGGAATTTTGAGTCTCTGCAGGAGCTACTAAATCAAAATATACATTCTAACAGATACCACAGTGATCTGTTTCACAGTCAAGGTTTTGTAGCCCAGGTATAGTGATGCAAACAACTCCATTTGAGAACTAATTACTGGACTAGTTAACACATAGGGCTACCCTCACTGATTCTCTTCTGGAAGCCCAGTGGACAAGAAGAACAAGTAGTGACCTGAGTGACCACAGTGCCATTTATAGAGGCTCGCATGTAGAATGCAGTGTTTTCTTTTATTTTACTTCTTTGCTCTCCCTCCTTCCCTTTTTTCTTTTTGTTCTTACCAGGAATGGAACCTGTAGTGCACTACCACTTAGCCAGACACTCTTTATTTTTATCCTGAGACAGGGTCTGAATAAATTGTGGCCTGGCGCTTGTGATCCACGTTATCAGCCTCCCCAGTCTCTGGGATTGTAAGTGTGCACTCTCATTGCTTGGCTTTGCTTTATTTCATTTTAAAATACATATATTTATATATATTTCTTCTCTTCCATATATACATGGAGAAGAAAAAGAAGACGAAAAGGTACAGAATTCTTTGGGAATTTTATAACAGATACACCAAACTTAAATTGAGGAGCCAGGAATAGCTTTTTTCAGACCTTTGAGATCTGAAGTGTAAGTAAGAAGGTAGTCAAGGAAGGGATAGTAGGAATGGTGAAGTGGAGATGAGGGTGTTGGGGGGACAGCAGGACAGTATGGTGTAATCTGGGGAGGGCAGGTCTCATGCTCAAAAGGCCAAAAGAAGGAGAGAGATGGCATAGTAAATACACTGTAAGCTGTTATAACTGGAACAGAAAGCAACCTGAGTATGACGTGTGTTGTATGTAATAAAGTTTCCATGGGAAACTGTGGAAATATTGTACATGAATGAATCAATCAATTAAATGGAAAATTATGAAATAAGATATTGAAATTCTATTATCATTTACAACTGCAACTTTCTTCTTTATTTCTGAAGTTTTTTTTTTTAGAAATAAGCCCCAAAAGGCTTTTTTCCCCCTCAAAACTTTACCCATGTTTTATTTATTTTTTTCTATCATGGGAGAATAATTGAATTGTTCTGAATTTTTATCACATTTTGATGAACATTAAATTGCATGGTTCTTATAAATACTAACTAATATTAATTATATAAATGAATGGATCTCACTATGACATTTTCTTAGTAATAACATCTTTTTAAGGGAAATCATTAAGTATTCTTTATAAACAATCGCATGAAGATAGAACCATATTTAACTGATTGTTGCTAGTGGTGGAATATAAAAAGTACCATAGAGTCATGCCAAAATTAGGAAATAATTTTTTGCCTGTGTGTGAGAGTGCATTATTTTTACTCTTAAAATATTCTAAATTCTCTTTGTCAGTAATGTGGCACTACTTTGAGAGTTCTTCATCCATCTCCTTGGCTAATTTATATTTCTGTGACAATACAGTCCTTTTAGTCATTTTGTCTTTGTGGAGTAGGTAATTCATGACCAATATTTGTTTCTCTGAAATTTAGCCTATTAAAAAGGACATGAGGAGTTGCACTTGAGCTAGAACTGTCTATTCAGGCACTATCTTTCACATAACCATTTATGGTAAAAACCCATCATCAGGCACTGTCAAAAGTACTGGGGATTCTGTCAATCATCTGTTTCCAAGTGTTTTCTTTCACTATGCAGTAGCCCTGATGAGTTTTAACAGAGAAAAAAAGGATAGCACAATCAATAGTGTGCCTTTTCTACTAATATCAATAATGTTGTGTTGGTGCAGAGGAAAGGTGATGCCTTATTTCCCAATATGTGAATTCATAACTGGATGGATGTGTTTGAATGAATAATTTCCTATCCGGCTTACAATACCCTATTTTCAAGCTTAATGAATTTAATGACTCATTTTAAATAATTTTAGAGCAGATGTTTTTAAATCATGAAGACAGGAAAATTTGTACCTAACAGACTCTGATCTTGCCAATGTGGGATATGTTAATACATGGTCTGTGATAGATCAGACAAAGTGTTCATGGACTCTGCTTATAAAGATGGAATTTTTGTTGAACTTTTAGTTTTTGGCCCCAGAACTATACACATAGATATAGATATGGTTATATATTTGGGAATGCATGTACATATAATCTGTATAATTTGCAAACAATTGAGCCTTCTCAAGTTGTTCCTGATATTTTCCTTGTTTCAGATATGGTTTCAATGTCATTCACTCACTCATTCATTTAAACCTTCATTGATTCTACAAATATCTATTGAAGAAATGCTACTGTATGAAAGTCCTATATTAGACTCTATTTTAAAAATGGACACTTAAATCTTATTTTTGAAGAGCTTAGTTCAGTAGGGAACTAAGGCATGAAGACATAGGAAAGACAGTGCTAAGTATTGAAAAAGAGGTTTGATTAAAGTCATGCTACTTCCAAGGTAAGTGAGTTTATTACTACCTTAGAGGGTAGGGATATAGATTAGGAGCAGTCTCCTAAAAGAGGTGATATTCAGAAAGCTTCTCCCAGAATGGTCGAGTCAGCCATAGGATTGGTAAAAAGCACATTTCAGTCTATGAGTAAACTCTTTAAACACTGTGTGTGCACAGAAGAGAGAGGAGGCAAAGTATGGAGTAATATTAGATCTTAAAAAGGCTTACAGTGGTGACTAGACTACTTTTTCTAAAAACAGCAAATAGCTGAAATTTTTCAGTCAACAGATATAACAGAGGTACATTTCTCAGGAATAGTCTGGGGTTGATTATATATTTATCTATTTTTGTTTTAAGGGTAGAATTGAAAAAAAGTGTGAAATATAAAATTGTACTTACTAACTTTTCACTATACTTTATTTCATTTGTAATAAAAACATACTCATTTGGGGAAGAATGGTGGAATGAATCTGACCAAACTTTTCTATGCACATTTATGAATATACTGCAGTGAATTTCAGCATTATGTATGTCCATAATGCACTAATTTAAAAAGACTGCAGATAAATAGAAGAAAGACCAGTAAAGTAGAGTAAAGGGTACGGGGGAACAAGGAGGGGAAGAAAAGGGGAAGCAATGGTGACTGAATTGTAGCAAATTATATTCTACACTTTTATAATTATGTCAAAATAAGCCATAGTATTATGTATATATAATATAATAATAATGCATGAATTTAATTAATTAATAAAAAAGAATGTACCCTTTTTCCTCTACATAGCTTACCAAACTTTTTTGATTTTATCATTGTTCCTTAAACACTTCAATGCAAATAATTATCTGGGATGATTATATAAAATAGCATATTATAAGTTTTATTAATATCATTAATTTATTGTTATTAATATTAATATTAGTATTATTTTATTGCAGTTCCATAGAGAATGTTTGTTTAAATTTATGAACAGCTTTTAAGTTTATTTATCTTTATTTTTGTCTAGCCTGGTCTATCCTGCTGGGTTCATTTTCCCTTTTTTCTTTTTTTTTTAAAAGAGAGAATCAGTTTTATTTGTTTTTCCATTTGGGCCTTTGTTTCTCTGACACTTAGTTGTGCATTTGGTGCTGGAGTTTGAACCTGGGTCCTCGCGCTTGCCAGGCAAGTGCTCCAACTGCTGATCCAAATTTTTTCCCATTTTCAACAATACATTTTTAAGAAGTTTCTTTGTTCTAATTTATTGGTACCAAATGATCTTATTAGCATTTTTTAAATGATAGCTTTCTAAGCACACCATACTCAGATGACAATAATTATTATTCAGTCCATTGAAAACATTGCATTTTCTTCTGGCTTGTATTATTGCTATCTCCTATCAGTCTCTTCTTTGCTAGTGGCCTTTTCACCCTGTCTGACTGATGATCTTTGTGTTAGGAATTCTGCAGATTCATAACCAAGTGTCAGGTTCTGGATTTCTGTTTATTTAAATTTCTTGGTAGCTGCTAATTTTGCTGTCATTGGCTTTTACTTCCCATTAGTCTAGAAGGATCCACAGTGATTGGTGCGTCACATAGTATCTCTCCTCCAGTCTCTCTGTTCTTTCCCAGGTACTCTGATCAATTTAGATTTTCACATTCTGTTTTCTGTATCACTTGATCTGTCCTACGTAATGTCCACTCTTTATCTCTGTGTGGTATTTTGTGATATTTTCAGAGCTGCCTTCCTGTTCTAGTTCACTAATTTTCTTCAGTGGCACCTGATACTCTATTTAACCTGTTTTACTTTCAATAATTATATTTTCCATTTATAAAATGAAATTTCAAATTTCCTTTTCTAAAGATCCCGTTAGTTTTAATTCTCACTCGTTGTGTCTGTTTTTGTGATGTATCTTTGCTTTTTAAAATATCCCATATATACATACATGTAGATACATGTATATATTTTAACTCTGAAAATCTACTATTTGATGCTTTAATATATTGTTTTTTGTTTCTTCTGACTCTCATTTGATGAGTATCCTTGTGCATCTGGACATTGTTGATTATTGTTACATTTAACTTCATTATTCTGAGGAAAATCTGGGCGTCTCAATTAAGTGCCTGTTCCACACAAAAGAAGTTTCATGTGTTTCCATAGAGATGTCAGGGGAACAGCAGGTAGGAGTCCACTTTTGTCCTGCCAGTGTATAATCCAGGACTCTTGGACTTTGCTCCCCTCTCTGCAGCTAATGTAAAGCCCAATCTTCCCCTCAAGCTATTCTTTTTGAAGTTGGCACTTATCAGCTCACATTTAAGAATTTAGCTCAAGGTTTTTATTTTTATTGTTGCTTAGGCCCTTGGAGATTTTTTTCCACCTATTTCAAGCCCAGCATTGTTGTAAAATTTATATTTTATGCAGTATCTGTTGGGTTTGTGTGTGTGCTTGCTTTTCAGGAGGCTCCTTTGGAGTCTCTAATCAACCTGCTTTCAGAAACTGAAGATAGACCATTGTCTATAGCACCACATCAGTCTGGGGATTATCAAGCAGTTTGATCAGTACAGCTAAGCCAAGTAGGAATACTTTGAAACACACAAACGGAACTAACTTGGCCTCTTATTTGTCCATTTTAGTGTTCACTACTGTTTTCCTGATACTTTGTGCTCTTTGAATAAATATTGTATTAGTTAAATATTTAAAATGAACTCAGAGGACACTATGCTAAGTGAAATCAGCTGGACACAGAAAAAATGCGTGCTTTCATTTGTGTTCGAAATTTAGAAGTCTAGAAAGTAGATCCAGAAAGTAGACTAGCGGTTAGCAGGGCTCAGCACATGGGTGAAATGGGAGGATGCTGGTCAAGGACACAAGCCTGAAGTTTTAAGATGAATGCATTCTGGAGGTCTAATGTAAAACATGGTGACTATAGTTAATACTAATGTACTGTATACTTAAAATATGCTAACAGAACAAATTTTAAGTATTTCTATCACAAAAGTGATCATATGAAATGATGAATATTTTAATGAGCTAAATTGTGGAATTCATTTCACAAAGAATACTTTGATATGAAAACATGTTGTATACTGTGAGTATATACAGTTTCTGTCAATTGTACCTTTAGAAAGCTGAAAAAAGTTTTCTTTTTTACATAACTGAATAAGACAATGCTATAGTTTAGCTTTCCTTGAAAAATCACTGTTGTTTATTGTAATGTTTGGCATGTTCAAAGGAAAGGTAAAAGGAGAGTTGATCCATTAAGACCTGATCTAAAGCAAAAGATGTCTTTTTTCCATGTCTTTCAATAGTTAATAAGCTTTACGCATTTATACTTAAGTATTTCATATAAATTTATTTAATTATTCCATTAATATTTATAGAGTAGCTACTGTGTGGCATGTGCTATTCCACATGGTATAAAACAGCAAAGAGTAAATGGACAAAAATCCACACACCTATGAAGTTTTCATCCTAACATCAACATGGATATAAATAAGGGAAAGCAGTAAAATGATATGCTACATGGTAAGTGCTAACAAAGAAACTAAGGCTTCGGAGTGGGATCAAGAAGGTGGACACTGTTGGAAGATTGGATGGGTTTGCTGTTTATTAATGCTATATTAATGAACTTTGAACTGTTAATGTCACTGCCGGATCATTCCTATAGTCAAGTGAACATATCATTTAGAATGTCAGTGTAATGGGATTGATAGTGTCCCCCGCCAAAAGATATGTCAGAAATGTATCCCCCCAGGATCTCAGAATGGAACTTAATTGGAGATTGGATATTTGCAGAAGTAAACAAGTTAAAATGAAGCCATTAGGGTTCAGCCTAATCCATCATGACTAGTGACCTTGTAAATGGGGGAAAATTTGGACACCAAAACAACAGATAAGTATCTGTTCCACATAACTCTAATATATATATATCGAGAGAGAGAGAGAGAGAGAGAGAGAGAATACCATCTGTTGGTTAGAGTTATGCTGCTGTTATAAGGTAAGGAATTACCAGGACATACGAGAGAGGTTTTCTGAGACAACAGAACCCAGACAACACCTTGATTTCAGAGTTCTAGCCTCCAGAATGTGAAGGAATACATTTTGGTTGGTAAAGCCATTCTATTTGTGGTACTTTGGTATAGCAGCTCTAGCACATTAGTATGACCAGCTTAACAACATGTAGCACAACAGTAGGTGATAATCCAAATGGCTCTAAAGTTACTATAACCTACTATAAACCCAGAGTTTCATTTCATTCAACAAATATATAATGTTTATTATGTATCAAAGAGTTATTTAAGTACATGTTAAGCAATGCATGTCCACATAATAATTCTATTATGTGATTCATTCATTATTCCCATTCTAAAGATGTGGCATCATAGTTTGGTCATACCATGTCCTTCTCAAGAAAAGGAAAACATTCAAACATATACTAAATATCAAGGTAAAGATTTGTGGTCCCTCTATAGGAGAATTTAGAGAGTTTCTTGTAGCACATTTATACATACACCATTTTTAAAAGTACTTTTTTTGGGTGATAGTGAAAGATGTAGGCAGCAGACAGGCTAAGAAAAAAACAAAAGTAAAAAACCTATTTTATGAGCAGTGATCACACCTCTTGTGTGTTCCATTCTACATGCTTAGATCTGTTCATACTCACTAGGTTACTATAAAATTAAATCAGAGGACAAATTTAAATTTTAAAATAAACATAAAAAAGTTAATATAAGTCTCTAATGCATAGTTTGCTCTAGAGATTTTCATTTTTAGAGGGGCTATCCCTTCAAAATCCTCTCAAGTAATATATTAATTATTTCACTATTTATGAACAGTCAGATCTCTAAATCATTTACATTATTTACAGTTCATTTGAAAGACTTTGAGGTTATCTGACTGGAATGCAAGAGATCTGTCATCTAATTTCAAATGGGTAAAACATTATTGCCAAGTGATTTTCATGATAATTAATGTTGGATGAACATAAAATCAGTCACATAAATTAGTCCTTTAAGTAAAGCTTTAGATTCAGATTATAGAAACATAGATTAATTTCAGGACTCTGCCTTTCATTAATTTAGAGAAAAATTCCTTAAAGGGAATATTAATGAGAGTGATATGAAATATATTCAGGTTCATTTGGGAAAAAATTATGATGAATTCTTTCCACAAAGGTTACAGCATAGAAGAGGTGCACATCCAGATCCTTTCTTAAGTGTATCATCTGTATATGGGGAAGGTGATCATTTATCAAGACCTAGTGTATTAAGAAGAATATGCTAGCTGCTGTAACAATCTTCAAATCCCAAGCCCACAACACAGGCGATATATGTTTCTTGCTCACTTTATAGGTCTGATGCAGGTTAGGTATCTCTCCTAAGCAGCCCTGATATAAGAGATTGTGGATTCTAATCTCCTATCTTCTGATATCCCCATTTTGGCATGAGGTCTCCATGGTTACTGAGGAGCAATCAGAGAACTGGAGAATCACATGGGCCAGGCTCACATTACAGTGTTCATAACTCATCTTCAGGTGGCCTTAACTATTCATGGTTAATCCACTTTTGCTGTTTGTTAGGATCAGATCGGACTTTCTACAAAGACCTGAATATCCTACGTTCTCTGTTTCCTCTGAGTCTTTGAACTTTTCTTCGCCTTTCTTGGAAACCTTACTTGCTGTATCCAAACAACTTACTTACTCTTCACTATCATATCCAGCCTCCATGGGACCTATCTTCAGTCTAATCTTGTCAAGAAATTTTTTGCACACTGTTCATTGTTCAAGGAACATCTATTATAACAAATTCTCATGACATGTCTCTGAGACATTTTGCCAATGCATGGTCAACCTTCATCATCACATAATTTATATAGCATTTTGTATGGTTTGTGAAACTTTTTTTAGTTGATGGAAGTAAGCAGAAATCTATTGATAAAAAGTTATTTCTAGATTTTCACTGTTACTAAAAATTCCAAAATGAATAATGTTTAATTTCGGTATAACTTCATAAAATGTGTTTTTATAAATTCTTCCACATAATTCTATTATTGGTTTCTATTTGTAGTGTCTCTCCTGTCTCAGTTGAATAATCATTCTGATTGTCATAATGCTTAACAGCAACAACAGTAATGATAATTGATAGTAGTTATGTATATATATGTAGTTATGTATATATATATATAAATGTATGTGTGTGTGTGTGTGTACTAGGATATGCTTTTTATATGTAGTATCTCATTTAAACTTTATCGTACTACTGTTTTGTTAGAATTATTATTAGAATTATTATCCCAGTCTTGCAGATAAAGTTTCCAAGGCCCTTTGAGGCCAGGTGATCTGCACATTTTTATTCAGTCAGTAAGTGGTGGAACTAAGCTTTAAACTCAGGTCATCCTTATTTCCAAAGGTCTCATTCTTTTCATCCCTCCATACATGAATCAATAGGACAATGGGACAGGCAGTCCAGGCCCCAGAGAGAGCTCCCTAACATCTCAGCTGTGTGATCTCTGTCAACTCACTCAACCCTCTCTGGGTTTTAGCTCCGCAATTGCCTTACAATCCCATGCATGTTTTTCTCTATGTGTCCAATTTTTTTATTTATCCTTATGGATTAAAGCCTCCTTGTATTTAAGGAGGTGTCATTCATTCTTACGTACTCTGTACAGAATCATTATTGTAGTATTTCCTTGAAGAGAGTTCAGAATTTTCTGTCTTTGCAAGATATTTGTTTTGCTGCATTTTTACTAAAGCTGGTTAACAAGTAGTTTCATAAGCTAGATGCGTAGAAGTACACCCCAAATCCCCTGTGGGCTATACAATTGCGGTGCGGTGACAGAAGCACCCAGAAGGTTCTGGCTAACTGCAGCTAGTAATATAAGAGGACTTTCAACTCAGCATTTCAGTGCCTGTGAGTTGTAGGTTGTGTGTCTGAGCTGAAAAATAGTGTAATTTACAGCCTTTTGGAAAATGACAGCCTGTATGTAAGGTATAAAAACTGCATATCAATTTAATATCCCCCATGTATTGTGAAGTTTAGTACTTGTTCAATAAAAATGAATAAAAAATCTAAAAAACAAAACATAAGTTCTTCACATTTGGAAAATTTGCACAAAAGAATGACAAAACATTTACTGATGTGCTTCTTTCAACTACAAATCACAAACCTATTTCCTTTAATGTTGTATAAATCCTGCCATGATTTAAAAAGAAAGCTGGCATCTAATCTTGGAACATTAAATTGTCTTGGTTGTATGGTTTACTGACTTATCTATCAAGAGCATTTAAATTCATTTTAGAATGAACTTCTGAGATCAAAATAGGAATTAAATTACATACAGACATGAGAAAATAAAGAAGGCATAGAAAGATAAAATGTCTAAAAGAGGTATGGTCTTGATTTGATGTTTTTTTGTTGATTTCATCAGTAAGCATTAGGAATTTTTACTTATCCCAATGAAGGTAAAATTTCCATCTATTGATTAAAGTCCTATACTTTTCTATTGTTCACTTCAGTAAAAAGGGAGAGATGTTCTGATTTAGTTCCTGCATAGAATAATGTTGGCAAGTGTGTATACTAAGTAAATATTTATAAAATTGATGAATAACTATTATAAATGTAGGTATTAGAGTGACATTTTAAAAAGTCAGTAGCCCTAGGGGGAAAATATGTTTTATTTCACAACAGCTTATTTGTTTGATAATTATATTCTAAGAACCGAAATACAAATACACAAATTGAATGAAAAAGTAAACAAGCAAGAAAGGAAAATAAACAATTTGACACATTATTTTTTTTTCTCCTGACTGAATTTTTTTTTATCATTTGATCAACATCTCCTTGATACTCCCATCCCCAGCTTTTGGTAACCACACTTTGCTCTTGGTACATTTGACATTTTTACACATATTAGTGAGATCATGTTGCTACTTGGGTGCTTTTTCTCTCTTTGCCTAATTTCACTCACCAAAATGTCCTTCATATTCATTTATGTTCTCACAAATGAGAGGATTTCCATCTTTGAGAAGGCTGATGGTATTCCACTGAGTTTATATGGCATATGCCATTGTGTATATGTACTACAAATATCCGTTCAGCCCTTGATGGACATTTGAGTTGAGTGCATATTTTGACTGTTGAATAATGCTGCAATGAACATGGGATGCAGGTATCTGCTCAACATACTAATTTCATTTCCTTTACTTATATACTCAGTAGTACATGATTGAATCATAGAATAGTTCTATTTTTAGGTTTGGATGAACCCCCCATACTTTGGCTGTATTAATTTACATTCCCATCAATAGTGTGCAAAAGTTCCCTTTTCTTCAGATCTCCATCAGCATTTTTATCCTTCTTCTTTTTAACAACTACAATTTAAAGAGACTATTTTAGAACAGCTATTTTTATTTTAGTTTTCAAAAGTTTTTATTTGTGCATTATATTTATACATAATGGGTGACATAATCATGCATGCATGGATATAATTTGCTTCCTCCATTTCAGTCCTCAGTGCTTCTTTCCCTTCTCTTCTCCTCCCCGCATTCCACTTCCTGTGCTTTTCTTTCTTCTATTTATTTATTGGTTTTCTGATTGCTGCTTTATAGATGTACATAAATGTGAAATTCACTGTAGTATATTCATATATGTACATAGCACAATTCGGTCAGTTTCATTATGCAGTTCCTCCTTTTACCTCACCCTATCTCCCTTCTCCTCTATCCCTTCCTCTAATCCACCAATCTCCCTTCTATTTTAAACCTCATTGATTTTAATTTGCATTTCCCTGATTAATTAAGGATGCTAAGCATCAACTAAGGATCAGGATATATTCTGAGGAATAATACATCTTTAAGTGATGTCATTACTGTGTGAAGATCATGAAGTGTACTTACAGATGGCTATGAGGTCACTGGGAGGTAAATCTTATGGGACTAGTATTGTATGTGTGGTCCTTTGTTGACTGAAACATTATGAGATGCATGACTACACATCTAGTTCATTTATATGTCTTCTTTTGAGAAATAGTTGTTTAGACCCTTTGTGTATTTGATAGGATGATTTTCTTTATTTTTTGTTTTGTTTACTATTTGATTGAATTCCTTATATATTTTGGATATTAAGTCCTTGTCATATTATGATTTGCAAATATTTTCTCCCATTCTTTAGATTGTTTCTTCATTGATTGCTTTATTTGCTATAAAGAAGGTTTTTAGTTAGATGCAATCCTATTTTTTTGTTTATGCTTTTCTTGCCTGTATTTCTGGGGTCATTTCCAAAATATCATTGCACAGACTAAAACCAGGGAGATTTCTCTTATGTTGTCTTCTAGAAGTTTTGTAGTTTCATGTCTTATGATTAAATCCTTAATTCATTTTGATTTGATTTTTATATTGTATTAGGTAAGGGTCTAATTAAGTTCTTCTGCATTTTGGATATCCAGTTATTCTATTTTTTTCCACATTTATTAGAAGTATATTGCGATACAGGATGCAGATGAGGGCGAAACATTGTCAAAACTGTAGCAATCATTGTGTATAAACTTTGATAACCAGGAGTAATGCTAAAACCATTTATTAAATGAAGTATCTTGTTCGCCTTGTGTGTTCTTGGCACCTTTGTCAAAGATAAATTTAATATAAATGTGTGAGGGTTTTTTTACAGGTTCTTTATTCAATCATATTGATCCATTTGCCTGTTTATATGCCAGTACTATAATATCATGATTATTATACATTTGGAGTATATTTCTTGAAGTCAGCTAGTATGATGCCTCTACCATTGTTCTTTGAGATTTTTGCAGTCTTTTGTAGCTCCATTCGATTTTTATGATTTTTTCTTATTTCTGTGAGAAATACTATCAGAATTTTGAAAGGGAATGCATTTAATTTGCAAATCATTTGAGCAGTGGGGACATCTAAAAATATTAATTTTTCCATATCCATGAATTTGTACCAGCTTTCTTTTTATGTGTGTTTTCAATTTCTTTCATCAATATTTTATAGTTTTCACTATCCAGGGCTTTCACCTCCTTGGTTATATTTATACTTAATATTCTTTTTGATGCTGATGTAAATGGAGTAGATTTTTATTTCTTTTTTTTGGATAGCTTGATGTTAGTGTATAGAAATTCTTATAATTTTTACACATTGTATCCTGCAACTGACTGAAATTTTGTTATTTCTAACTGTTTTTGGTTGAGTTTTAAATATAAATTATCCTCAGGTTCTACATCTGCAAGTGCAAAAATTCAAATAAATAATTTTGTCTTTACTTAATATGTATCTTTTTTCTTATCATTATTCCCTAGAGCAAAGTATAATAATTACTTATAAGGTGTTTACACTGTACTAGATAACAGAAATAGTCTAGAGATGATTTAAAGTACATGGAAGGATATGTGTAGTTGATGTGCAAATATAATGGATAAGAAATGATCATCTGTGGATTTTGGTATCTGAGAAAGCTCCTGTAATTAATCCCTATAGATATCACAGAAAAATTGTATTAGCATGGACAAATTATCTTCTTCCTTTCTTATTAGGATGCCCTTTGTTTCTTTCACTTGCCTGATTACTGTAGTTATGGATGCTGAATAAAAGTGGCAAAGATGGGCATCCTTGTCTTATTCCTGCTCTCTTCTCCATTATTAACTGAGCAATTTGACATGTCTATCACATGGAAAGAATTGTTAAAGCTGAAGATACTATTTTGAGTGAAGGTCCTAGTTCAAATAGTTTTGGGTAAGCAGAAGACTCAAAGCTTAAAAAAGTTTACAGAAGATAAGTCATTGCATCTAGATGACATTTACTTATATAGTTTGAAGAAACCACATATTGGAATTGTGTAGTTTTGGTCAAACATGCCGTTCTTTACATGTGGCTTATCACATCCTAGTTAAATTATGGATGTGCAAGGACTAATAATTTTTTTCTCTCAGTGAGCTGATGAAATTTTTTGGAAGGTGTGGAATTGTACCACATTTAAATGTTCCCTTCCCTTTTATTTTCTGGAAAGGATTGTGTAAATTTTTTGGTAATTCTTCTTCAGATATTTGTTTGAATTTACCAGCAGGATCATCTAGTCCTGAAAATTTTTTAAAGAAATGCCTAAATATAAATTTGGTGTCTTTATGATTAAAACTATTCAGATTATCTGCTTCATCTTGGTAGAGTTTTGGTAATTTGAGATTTTCAAAGTGTTGATTAATTTCTTCTAAATTGTCCATTTTTGTAGAGTTAAGTTTTCTATAACGTACCTTGATTATCCTTTTGTTGCTGTATTAGCTACAGTGTTATCCTGTTTTGTTCCTGAAGTTTATGATTTGTCTTCTCGCTTATTATTTTAACAGTCTTGCTAGACTATTGAATTTTTTCAAAGAACCAGGGGTTTTTTTTGTTCATTTTCTTTATTTCCCCCCTGGTTTTAATGTCATTAACCACCACTCTTATGTTTATTATTTTTTTCTTTCTTCTTGCTTTGGGTCATTTTACTCTTACTTTTCCAGTTCAATGATGTTGGAATTTATGTTATTGACTTATGACCTTTCTTTGAACGAAAGCATTTTAGTTTTATAAATTTCTCTTTCAACACTGTCAGTAGCATGCTGTTTATTCTAATATGTTGTTCAACCTTTTCTTTTTCATCCCATCTTAAAAGTTTTTAAATTTTGTTTAACTATTTCTGTTTGACAATGGATTATACAGAAAAGTATTATTTAATTTACACAGTGTTAAGGATGTTTCTGTTATCTCTCAGTTATTGATTTCCAGTTTTATGTTCTATAGTCCTAGAACACACTCTAAAGAATTTCAGTTTTTAAAATTTGTTGTGAATTTTATGTGGCATGGGATGTGATTTATCCTGGTCTATGGTATACAAGCTCTTGTTTAAAAAAATGTATATTTTCTATGCTACTGGATGAAATCCCCCATATATGTCAATCAGATTCTATTTGTAGATGTTGTTACTCCAATCTGTATGCTTCCTATGACTGATGTAACAAGTTCCCACAAACTTTCTCTTCTAGCTTCTTGTGGCTATTGGCATAGCTCAGTGTTTCTTAGCATTTGGGCACCTCCTCCAATCTGTGCCTCTGGTTCATATCACCTCCTCCTCTGACTGTGTGTAATCTCCCTCTGCTTCTCTTTTGAAGTTACACTTCTGATGAGTATCTGATGAAGATATAAATTTTTCCTTAATCATTGCATGTGATTTAGCCCATGAGGAGAGAATTTAATAAATTTAATAAAATTTCTAGTGTTTCTATTTTCTTTTTCCATCCTGATGCTATATGATTCTGTCACTCATCATATCCTTTCCATTTAACTTTAAGTCATTCTTTAAGTGTAGGTCTGATAGATCAAAGATGTTTATTTTTCCCTTTTCTGCAAATATATTTATTTCTCCATTCTTTTTCTTTTTCTTTTTTTTTTTTAAGAGAGAGGTAAAGCGAGAGAGAGAATCAATTTTATTTAGTTTTTCATGTGGCTTCATTGCTCAGACACTTCGTTGTGTACGTGGTGCTGGGGTTTGAACCCACGTCTTTTTGTATTTTAGGCAAGTGCCATAACCATTGAGCTCTTGCTCCAGTCTCTCCTCCTTCATTCTTGAAGGAAAGTTACCCTAGAGTATAAATCACGGTTGATATTTTTTCCCCTTTCAATATTTGAAAAAATAATGTGCTACCTTCTTCTGGCCTTCATAATTTCAGATAAGAAATTAGCTAACATCCAAATGGTCATGCCCGATGAATACTGCTTTCAAGATCTTTTGTTTGCACTTCCTATTCAGGATTTTAATTATGATAAGTCTTGGAGAATGCTTGTTTGAGTTTAACATATTTGAGATCCATATAGCTTGTTGCATATGTGGTTTTGTGCCTTTCATCAAATTTAGATATTTTCATCCAATGTTTCTTTAAATACTATTTCAACCCTAATCTCTTTCTCCTTTCCATGTGAGACTCTCATGATATGATTTGAGATTTTTTTGTATTGACTTATAGTTTCCTGAAACTATTTTTAATTCTGTTTTCTCTTTCTTATTCAGATTGAAAAAATTCTGTTGAACCGTCCTCAATTCACTGATTCTTTTTTCATCTCCATTCTATTTTTGAGCCAACCCAGCAAGTTTTCTAGCTTTTTTTCTATATTTTTAGACTCTACAATTTGTATTTGGTAATTTTTTTGTCTTCTATAGTTTACTGAGGTTTCTCTTCTTTTAAATTTATTTTAAAGAGGTTTTTAATTGCTTGTTGAAACATTTTATGGTGCTTTTTAAAACATTCTCGAGAAAGGGTTCCAACATCTGATTTCATTTTGATGTTTTGGCATTAATTAATTGAATTTTTTTCAATTCAGTTTGTGATTTTTCTTATTATTCTGGTTGATTTTTCTGTTGTTGCATGGGTATTTGGTTATTATATTAGAAGACTCTAGATTATTTTATTTATTTTTTATTTTAATAGGCAGCTATTCTGTTTATGTTTGGAATGCAGGTACTGCTCTACATTTGTGGGTTATAGTTACAATGACAGTGAACTTTCTGAGCTTCTGTGATGCTTCTTTGATTTTGTTGATATATCTCATACTTCATTGCTCCCATTAGTGCTTGGCAATACTGCTTGAGGGTATAGAACAAACTTTTTTAGGCCAGTTATCTTAGTTACTGTATGTGGAGGAGGAGATTTTTCTGCTCACTGCTGCCTGCATTCTTGCTATGGCAGGATCATTCTTTCTAGTAGCTTTAGCTACCCAATGTTTTGGGTGGCTGGATGAGAGGAAACTTTTCAAACTGTGAGAATAGGAGTTCTTGGGATGGCACTTAATGTCTCCTTTTTTTTTTTTTTTTTTTTTTTTACTAGAGCTAGTTTTTTGAAAGTAAATATAGCTCTGTGAGTGTGAAAGTCCTTCTGAAAAACCCCTTTAATTCTTGAAGATCCAGGAGCATTCATTCTTTTTCTGCTTATATAAATTATGTAATCTGAAAGACCAGAAGCCTTATCTCGAAGTGACTTTCATCCTGCCTGAGTTTGATTGCATAGGCATGCTAACAGCTACTTCATCTACATTTGTAGCAACAATTTCTCTTTTTAACTGCCTAAAGTGAATGTCTCTCTTGAATTATTTCACCTCCATACTGATTTATATTTAAAATCTTGACTGCTACCCATCTCTTTCCCCACCTTCAAGCTTCTTTAGCATTCAAAAGCATGGGGTGGACTAACTACAGAAGACTACAAGTGTTGACCCTGTTGGTTCATTAGCTGCATATTCTTAGTAAGTCTTTTAACCTTCCTAAATTTTATCTTGAAATGGAGTATATTAATAGCTATGGAAAAGTAAATTCAAAAACAAAATACAGGTTAAGTATTAATTAACTGCTCATACAGCACATAGCTGATAGCAAATGCTAAAGAGAAGAGTTGAGTTAGCTACAATCACCCATCATCCCTTTCAATGTTAGGATCATTACTTTTTCTGTTGTTGTTAGTTTTATGGAGAAGGAAACCTGAGACTTTGAAAGAATAAATAACTACACCTGTCATTTTGCACACTGAACTCTCAGGAGAGCTAGCATTTGAAACCAAGACTAATTTGTTTCAAATTTTTCCTGCTAAATCATTATATAATACACCCTCCAGTGATTGTTGACTTGGAGCTCCGTATTCAGGACGTGTGAAAACATAAAACTGTAATATACGTAGCATTATGACCTATATTTTCAGTGTCTCGTTACTTATTAATTTTAGCAGTAAATGCCTTCATAGAGTTATAGAGTTATCTAAACATAAATATAGAAATCAAACATGTAGTTTAACAGAACCTGACAACCAAGCTTTATAATGGAATGACTTTAACTTTACTATAATTCAGAATCAAATATTCCTTTTTGCTATTTCATTGAAACTTTAATATAATTTAGGGGCCATAAAGCCTTAGAAATATTTCCGTTTTGAGCAGGTTTTTTACAAGTATGTTTCTTTCATAAAAAATATATATAGTTCCTATAATAGTTTTAAACATGGTTAAATTAATAAATGCAAATCATGATGAATTTAAGAACTTATAATTATCCTGAAACAAATCAATTCAAGAATAATTTTTATTACTTTCCAATTAAGACAAAAATGTATGTATGGTAAATATACCCATGCTTCAGTTAGATTTGCCTTCTAATTAAATAAAGGAAAAACTCACTAATGAAAAGCAGTTTTTAAAAGAAAGCTATTTACTTTGTGAATTTCTCTTTCCTGAGTTATTTTTCTGTAGTACAGGTGAAAAATATTGTTTTTCCCCTCTCAGAGTCTGTTGACTTGGAGATTTGAAAAAGAAAAAAAAAAAAATCAACTAATGATCACATATAAATCGAGATACTTTCAAATTTTATTAGCATGTAGCAAATGATATATTTTATTTATGTTTAGATACATATGCTGATTCCATATTTAAAATAAAGAGACTACCTTTCACCCAGGCCTAGGTTTTGCTCTAACCTCCACAAATGAGGGAAGTCATTTGATCACTGTTACTTTCTATGCATTTATGATTGTTCAACAACTCTACTCCTCAATAAAAATAAAATAAAATAAAGAGAAAGATCAAGGCAAAGACAGAAAAGAAAAAGTCAGTCTCTGATAAAAATGAGGAAGTTGGTCCTTCAGAAGGAAAGAGGAAAAAAGTAAAAGAAGAACCAATTGGGAAAGGGAGAGGGCAGTGAAGAGGGAGAGAGACAGGCAGAAGGAGAAAGGTTAAAGGAAGAGAGGAGGGTGAAAAAGTGGGAGTATAAATCCAAATGACAAAGGATAACAGGGTGAAGAAACCAAGATGGGAAGAAAAAGAAAGTAATTGGAAAGAAGTATGTGGGGGGAAGAGAGACTGATTCAATAGAAGTTTAAATCCATGAGCATTAGAGGTTATCATTGCCGTTTCAAAATATGATTAGCCCTATAAAGTGTAAAATTGTTTTTTGCACTTCTGTAAAATCGTTAAGACAAATATTAATATACTGAGTTTTTAAACTGTAAGAGTGTAAATTTAAATTTGTATATCTTCCTAGTTCTTCCCTTAAGGTCTTAACAGTGGAAAAGTATATATCATTAATAACATTGACCCCACAAAATCACATCAGGAAGCTGTAAAATAATCCAGAAATGCTTTCAGTTGTATCCTTTGTATTCAATCCATAGCCTGCAGTTGTTTTAGGGACCCTTTGGGTGGGGAATTGAGAAGATCTTATTCACCTTACTGTCTGGCTTGAAAAGATTTGGAAGGGAACTTTGTTTTATCTGTTTAACCTGATTACTCAGAGCAGTACTAGTAAATACAAATGCTCAATGAATGAATGACAACATTGTGAGTTAAAAGATGAAATACTGGAATGCAGAAAAAACTTCACATGAGATAAAGTAAGCATTTCAGTTCATATAAATTATAACATCAAGAAAAGATTGTTTTATTTCCTTATATAAATAAGATTTTGGTAAACCATGCAGTGTGAACAAAATAAAATACATTTGCAGGCTGAAACATCCAAATCCCCACACTTTGCCTCATATCTGTTCTGTGATTCCTTTTTCATCAACTGGCCTTTTTCACAACTTTGTGCTGTGAAGAATAAAGAACAGTAAATGTATGGAGCATATTCTGGGTGGTAGTAAAAAGTGACACAGATGAAACTGACATACAGTCCCAGTTGTTTTCCAGATGACAACCAGCTTCCTCTCCAGCTGTGCTGTAATGCCTTACTTACCCTAACCCAGTTGACTACACTCGGTAGCCATAGCCTATGTCTTCCTTTCTCTCCTACTGGTGTTCATCCCCATTGGAGAGTGCTTGTTAGGGTACCAGGCTAAGATATCATCATCTTGTGTTAAGTGTTTCACTAAGTATCTGTTCCCCAAATTCTCCAGTTGAAGGACACAGGAAGAAGGGATAGATTTTTGTTACTCATACTCAATCTTTACCTTACTAAATGCAAATACATTTAGTACTATCCTAATTGGGGGGGTATTTTAGTTGTGCTAGTTGAATGGTATTTTTTGGAAATATTAGCTGAATGATATCTGGTTTAAATTATATTTTAAAGTAAACGAACTGTCCTCTAATCTAGTCAATATATTAAGTGCTGTTTTTTCCAAGGACTAAAACTGGTTGAAAAATAACTTGAAAAGCCACATATTTATTTTGATTCATTTTAAGCTCCTGGATTAAGTTTTTTGAAAGGAGTGCTATTTTAGTAACAGTTAAAGGTAGTTGTTTTTTGACAGATGGATTTATCCTGTTTATTTTTATTAAAGAAGGCTGAAAGTTTATTAATTGACTCATAAACCAGCTTCATAATGTACCTAAGAGTAACTTATTCTTGAGTAAAAAGTTTTTTCCTGTTTATATTCTCATTGATCTCATTTTCCATTTCATATTGTCTATAGAAAGTGGCTCAGTAAGATATAAAAAAATTGTTTCTATTCTGAACCATGAAGTTTACAAGGCTATAAATCATATTAAAATGTGTTTACATGAACACACTAAGTCATGTAGTAAGTTAATACCATTAATAAAGCATCTGTTGTCACTCCTATTCATCAAATAATGTAGTTGTTGTGAACCTATTTTGTAGAGTATTGATCAAAATCCCATGTTAATTCCACAGGTGATGGAAGTAAAAGGACAGATGATCCATGTCCCAGAATCAAATTCCATTTTATTTCTGGGCTCCCCTTGTGTGGACAAGTTGGATGAACTCATGGGCCGAGGCCTGCATCTCTCAGACATCCCTATCCATGATGCTACCCGAGATGTCATTTTGGTTGGTGAGCAGGCAAAGGCCCAAGATGGCTTGAAGAAGAGGATGGATAAATTAAAGGCCACTTTAGAAAGAACTCACCAGGCCCTAGAAGAAGAGAAAAAGAAGACAGTGGATCTTCTATATTCTATTTTCCCTGGCGACGTAGCCCAGCAGCTGTGGCAGGGGCAGCAAGTGCAAGCCAGAAAGTTCGATGATGTCACCATGCTCTTTTCAGACATCGTGGGCTTCACAGCCATATGCGCCCAGTGCACTCCCATGCAGGTGATCAGCATGCTAAACGAACTGTACACCAGATTTGACCACCAGTGTGGATTTTTGGATATTTATAAGGTAATGTGAGTTAGTTATATATAAATACGGTTTAAAAGTAAATTGTCATCTTAAGTTTCAAAGATACATTTTTCACTTGAGCTTAATAATAAATTATTGGTTATCTTTTTAATTTAGAAGTCTTAATACGAATAGAGGTTTTTGTGCTTTATAAGAAAACTTTGCTTATAAGTCAGCTTATACTATCGTAAGTAATAGTGAATCATGATATTGCTCAGAAAAAAAATTCTGTACAGCTAATTCCCCAAATTCACTGTTATTTAAAAAAAGGTCATAATTTTAGGGAAATTTGAACTACATAATTATTCTTGCTTAGAGAACAAAATTCTAATATTGACTAAGAATTTTATGTTGATAATTAAAAGTAAATAGCAAATTATGTTAAAATGTGCATTCAGTATCAATTAAAATACAGTTAATCAATTAAGTGAAACTCCTTCAATTCTAAAGGAATACATGAAAATATTCTAGTTTACCCCCTAAACAAACACTGACTTTTAGTGGAAGCCCCTTAATCTTTCAAGTTACATAATGTAAAATCTTTCAAAAATGGGCATCAATCACTATTTATTGATTTGATTTGGTAATAGTCTTAGTATTTCTTACTAAAAGCATAGCATTATCTTGAGTAATTTAACCCCATACTGAATAGCACTGCAACTTTACATAAATTTTACACAGTGTCAGAATGCAGGACTTTTTTTTATAGAAAGGGAACAAGTATCTTAATATAAATAGTGGAGAACTGCCAGTTTTTATCATCTTCTTTCCTAATCCAACTAGACAAACTGTTTATTTTTGTGGTATGATTTCCACATAAGCAGATTTGGGAAGAAATGTCGGTTTACCTTTGTAAGTTTCCTATTATGTTCCACAGGCTTTTTTTTTTTTCATTAAGGTGCATTTTCTGGAGAAAGGCGTTCTCTCATTCTGTTACGTAAAGCATACAGCTAGTGTTCGGTATTTTAGTTATATCTCCTCTGAGTGGTAAGCATTCAGTGTGGAGGCATATGAGGGATTTACCTTATTATACATAATAGGAATTCGTATAAATTGTATTTATCTTCTTCATAATTTATTGTTATACAATTTAAGGTGGAGGTAGCCAAGTGTCTGATTCGAAGTCAGGGAGACACTACAATGTATCTATCACTGAAATGCCCTGCATTTCTAAAAGAGAGATGAAATTAGCCTGGATTTGCAAACACTATCCTTCCCCCAGATTTGGATGTTAATGTATCAGTCTCTGCAAACTCTTATCTTTTCCTTCTAAATCACCGATTTTCAGTGATCTTCCTCCAGCTTAAACAGGCATTTTCCAGTCTTAAATGTATACAATTAAATGAGAATGATACATAGACAAATAAATTCACATTTGAAAAAACCTGGGAATCCCTGGTTTAAATAAAAGTATCAGTTAGGTTTTGAGACAAAGAAGAAGTGATGTCTTCTGAGGTATCAACACAATGTCACAGTTTAAAACCATAATTACATTTCATGGGTGTCAAGTGTCTCCTCCCTTGAGATAAGCTAGGATAACACAGAAAAAGAAAATCTGTGGAAATACCCTTTGTGATATTCAAATTGTCCTGCACATTATTAAACCATGGGCACTTTCATATAGTCATAAATATTTATTAGCACATTTTTACTTGTAAAATGCATCCTTGCTTTCTCTAATACTCACCTGTTCCTTCACCATTTGTGTATGTGTGTGTGTGTGTGTGTGTGTCTGTAGTGTGCATTCAAAAATAAACAGAAATAATGTAGCTCACAAAATTTATTAAACTGTGTTTGCTTATGAAATTTAAGTAATAAATATTGATAAAATTCAGGGATAGGCGTTTTAACATATCATTGATGCTAACAGTACTATGTGCCTTGCATGGGCTTGCAGGACAGTTCTGGCTGTTTATTCAGGCTTTTGGAAGTTGAGTTAGGGGGATCCAGATCAGGTAACAATGTGTGTTGACCCCAGTGTGGCTACAGAGAGAAAAAAACAAACAAAAGAGACTATTACCTTTGTATAGATAAAATGAAGTACATCATAAGAAGTAAATTAAAAGAAATATAAATTAAAAATTCTCCATCTGACTTGCCTACTTTATATTCATTGTAAACAGTGCAGTGTATTTTCTAGAAAATTTATACAGTGCTGTTTTATACCATGAACTATTTGCCATTTTTTATCATAAAGGTTTTGCGAAATTATAAATTACTGAAATTTTAAAAATCCCCAGAACTGCCAGTTTTTATCATTTTTTTCTTTTTTTCTTTTTTAAATTTTTTTTAAAAAAGTGTATGATTTTTTTCTTTTTTTAAATTTTCAAATTCTACTGATTTAGTAAAATAATAAAAAAAGTTTTGCTAGATTTAAAGTATGATAGAATTTTTAATGGAATAATCAAATCACAAAGATAAACATAGCCCCCTTTTGCTGTATGTCAGGAATATGAAATGAAACCAGGTAAAGGTGAATGCCAATAGAAAGAGCTAGAAGGAGTAGCTCAAATGGGGCTTGAAAAGTCTGCTGTGGGGCTGGAGCAGTGGCTCAGCGGTTTCGGCGCTTGCCTGGCAAGCACGAGGACCCGGGTTCAAACCCCAGCACCACGTACACAACTAAGTGTTGGAGCAACCAAGGCCATGTGAAAAACTAAATAAAGTTGTTTCTCTCTTTAAAAAAAAAAAAAAAGAAAAAAAAGAAAAGTCTGCTGTGACCCAATGAGATCCTGAGTCTCTAAACTCGTGGTCACCTTTCTGTTGATCATCTCATTATTTAATGTTTCTCTATAATTAGGGAGAAGCAGTAATGCATTATAATTGTAGTAGAATTCACTCCTTGTAGTAAGATGAAAAGAAAGTTCTGATAAAATTCACAAGACTTCCATAAAGTAGATAGGTGTGTAAAGAAACTATGGATTCTGCTGTGCTTATTTTAAGCATTGAAAAAGTTAAAGTCTTTACAATGATTGGCTACCAAGATGTTAAGGGGAACGTGAAAGCTAAGTAAGAACTAGGTAACTTGAAGGAAGCATGGATTGTCCTTTTGATTCTCCTGTAACTAGGAAGGCAAATACATTCAGTAAAAAGCCAACATAAATAATGTACTATTTAATATGTTGCCTCTCCTATTTTGTATAGAGAATCAGCAAAATGGAGAACCAGTAACTCTAACTTATTGAATCAATGTTTTATATATGATAGTAATAATAATAAAAATAATACTAAGTGGTGTTGGATAATGAAACAGTAATGTAGATCTTACCTTATTTTATGTTTGCTTTGGCAAACCCTTTGGTCTGAGATAAAGAAGATGCAAGTGGGGGTGGGATAGGGTTTTTCTCTAGCTCCTCCCATTCCGCTCTTCCAAGGCGGCAGCATCCTACTGGAGTTTGAAGTTCATTCCTTGAAGTTCTCATCTTTTCAGCTTTAATCACTTTCTTAACTTTTCTTTTTTCCAGTACCATATGCTACAAAATAAAGATACTAAATGCATCTATTGTGCAGCTGCTTTGTAAGCATTTCAATGAGCTTGTAACATATAACGCTTAGACTAGCATTAGGGTAGAGTAGCAAATGTAAGGTTAGCTGCCATTTATTGAGTCATTACATTTTCAGATAAAGAAACGGAGCTTCAGAAAATTAAAATAATCTAGATAATACAGACAATAAATCAGAATTTGAACTGAGTCTCATCTGATTCCAAAACCAACATTTTCCCCACAGATTTAGGCTATGATGTGGGCAAAGATCAAATGATGAAAACACAGTAAAAACTGTTTCAAAGTTTAATGTATAATCAATAAGTATACATGATTCATAACTCTACCTCTGTGGTTAAGTAGTGAGAAAAACTCTAATACCCCTTTAACCAAATCTACCACCCTCTCTTTAGTTGTGAAGATTTAAAGGTCTGAGAACCTGTATCTTTTTTTATTAAGAAATTTATTTGTTGAATGAATAATTCAAAACAAATAAAAATTTATTTGTTTTAATGAAATAATATAATATATATATAAATTCTGAAAATTAGATTTACCCCAAGAGCCCCCCCATTACCCACCCTTATCCCCCCCTTCCTCCTTCCCAAAGCATCTCTATGAATGCCTTAGGTTGTATGTCACTACACCTTTGCAAGATTTAAACATGAGAATTGACTTCCTTTCTCAATGGCCTGGGTCTAGCTCCAGCCTCCATAGATGAGTGAAGACATTCCACACTTGGGGAACCTGCATCTTTAACGGTTCTTAAAGGGAACTCTCTCATCTGCCTTCCTCTCTCTTTGTCAGAAACCAGCTGGTACCTTCTCCCATGAAGAAGTAACCTACCAAGAGAGAAAAGATGGGAGCAATGGTCCCAAGAGCAGGCAATAGGGAGTATATTTTTAAAACAATGAAACTGAATAAAAGTTGATATGATTTGTAAAATTCATCTTGTCTAGGCAAGTCTAAACATATTAGTGATAAAGTACTTTCTCTGTTGAGATTAATGGGGGGTATTCTTATCATAAACCTCAAACTTGGTTTCCAAACGTTGATGGAGTTCAACACATCATCAATGTCAGTGTCGGACATGGATCGGGGAACAGAAGCAGAGAAAGGAGAACTCTATTAGACCATGGAATCTGCTTTTGAGAATCTGAAAACAGCATAGAAACATGCAAAGTCCGTATTGGCAAGGGCATACGAGGATCACAAATATAGCTGGAAAAGTGGTGTCCAGCACAATCAAAAAAGTAGGAAAGAACACGCTTAGGGGACATAGACCTTGACAATGGGCACAAGAGGACTGGATAACAGGAACTGGAAGGCAGAACACATGTCCAGGCAACAAGTATGAAGGTGACCATCAGGACAAATTCTGATATGGAATTACAGTTTGCCCTGGACAGGTGAAGGCTGGGGGCAGAGGGTGCACAGGATTCTTCTTAGAAGCAAAGGGAAACCAACTAGGACAACTTCTTCAAAAGATATGAAGATATCCATTGAGCTTTCAAATGTTTGAATGTTATAATAGGAATTAGACCTATATAGATACTAGTGTTAACTGGTTAGTTATGTGCATCCTTGAAACTGTACAAAACATATTTAGGACTACAATTGTTTTTCTAAAGAGGGAGGTGGAACAGAAGAGAAAGTTAATTTTATTATTTTTCATCTGGTGTTCGTTTTTCCTCCACTTAGTTGAGTATGTGGTGCTGGGTATCAAACCCAGATCCTCATGCGTGTCAGACAAGTGCTCTACTGCTGAGCCACCTCTCCAACCCGAGGGCTACAATTTTCATTAATTTGAAAATTGCCAGATACCTTGAGTTTGGAAAAGCTCCTAGTATCAGTGAAAATATGGTGTTGACTTAATGAGCTCCAAACCTCTATAAATATAATATCAAAGGGGTAATAAAAGACATTAATACTATACACATTTCGTTTATAAAAGAAGGTTTCTCTATTTTAGTCTCCTATTAACTATAATTCCTCAACTACTCTATATATTTTTATTACATTTGTGCTGCTATAACAGAATACCTGGACCTGAATAGTTAAATAGAACAGAATTTTTCTCTCACCGATCTAGAGGTTTGGAAGTCCAATATCAAAGTGCCAGCATCTGGTGTGAGCCTTCCTGCTACTTCATTACATGGCAGAAAGTTGAAGGGAAAAAGATAACAAACCCTCTTCTGCAAATCAAAAAAAAAAAAAAAATAAAGACAGAGAGAAAGAATCAATTTTATTTAGTTTTTCATGTGGCTTTTGTTGTTCTGACACTTCATTGTGTATCTGGTGCTGGGGTTTCAACCCACATCTTCATGCATGCCAGGCAAGAACCGCAAATGCTGAGCCGCTGCTCCAGCCCAACTTCTGCAGATTTTTAAAATAATGACATTAACTCCTGTGGTGCACACCTGTAATCCCAGAAGCTCAGGAGACTAAGGCAGAAGGATTGCAAGTTCAAAGCTAGTCTCAACAACTTAGTGAGACCCTCAGCACTTTAGTGAGACCCTTCCTCAAAATAAAAATTATAAGCTCAGGAGACTAAGGCAGGAGGATTGCAAGTTCAAAGCTAGTCTCAACAACTTAGTGAGACCCTCAGCACTTTAGTGAGACCCTTCCTCAAAATAAAAATTATAAAGGGCCGGAGATGTGGCTCAGTGGTGAAGCACCCACAGATTCAATCCTGGCAAAAGAAAATAAAAGAATGGAACCCTCATGAGATAAATAGTTAAATAGTGGGTTCTACCTCCTAATATTGTTGCAATGGGAATTAAATTTTCAACATGTGAATTATTAAAAATATACATTTATCTTCTTTATTAATAATTTCAATTATGTTTATATAATTTTAAGTTATACAAGAAGTCTTCTAACATTATTACTATTACTCTTTCTCTGGCATAATTTTAGTTGTTTTTATTATGCTTTTTATTAGTGCAGTATAATTATTCATTATAGATTTCATTGTGATGTACTCATGCACGTACATAACAATTTGCTCCATTTCATTCCCCAGTACTTCCTATCCCTCCCATCCTTTCTCGCCTGACTCCCTTCCTTTACTGCTCATTTTTATTGTTGTTTAATTCATGCATTAAACTATACATAAAAGTGGGATTCATTTGATATATTAATACATGCACATGGCATAATTTGCTCTATTTCATTCTCTAGTACTTCTCCTTTCTAAACATGAATTCTGAGAGACACATTTAAACCATAATACACTGTAAAAATGAATACAGAGTTCAGAAGTAAACAGTGATACATATCTATAATAGAAAGGTTTGTGTGTAAGGTGACCAGTGTTCTGTTTGTGTGTGCATGTTAGACAGAGCTAGGCAAGCCCTGCAGATTTGAGCATCTGGATGATGATTGTCTCAGCTTTGCCCAGGTAGGCAGGGATTCCTGAATTTGTGTATTGGATAAGGAGCTAGTATAGAGTTAAATCTCCATTTTTAACCTGCTTGGGAATGGAAGAAAGCAGACATTTCTCACATAAAGTTCCAAGGCTACAAAACTTTATGCCTCAAGAATTTTTATTTGTCTTGACATTTGACAATACGGAGCTACCAAAGCTGTCTGTTTGCTGAACCTTCAGCTAGCCTTCAGAAAAAGCAGCTGACTCTCAAGGATGTCACTGCAGTGTGAATTGGATTTTGCAAAAATGAAATTCTTCCTTTCCCTCTTGTTTTGCTTTAAAAGCAAAAAAGCCTATCAAAGTATTTAGGTTACTCTTGGAATTTTATAAATATATATATTTCATTTTGTTCTATTTCCCAGACCTAAATTCCAGTTCCATTTAGTAGAGAGTAACTGGTTCATCCCCGCAAATGTACGTATTTTCTGCTTTAATCACCAGTGCACACACTTTTGAAATTGAACACTATTACAGATGTATATTAGTCCTTTTTGGTAGTCTCCATCAAAATCAATGTCATATACTTTTGCTGCTATTTAACTGGAAATGAAGCAACAATACATTCCAGTAAGTTAGTAAGAGGAACTCTGAAGTAAGAGAAAATTATTCAATCCGTTCATTCTCTCTTTCAATAAACATTTTCAACTCACTTGATAAGGTGGCACAACTTCCATAGAAGCTAACAAAATGGTATGGAAATTAACTTTATTTTTAGCCTGATTTTAATGAGTGGAAAAGAACTAATTTATATGCTTTATGAGGTGAGGTGAAAGTCACAGATGAGCACTGTGTTCTGCTGTCTTTCTACTAGCGGGATATTGCTGTGTTTCAAAATATTACAGTGCTCTGAAATTGTTGAGGAGGGGTCTGCCTGACTGATATTTTTGCATTTGGCATTTAGGTTGGAGATAAGCAAGGAGAAGGATGGATCCTTCTCATTATTCCTCTCATTCCATTTGGCCAAGCTGTGCAGTTCCAGCACACTATTAAGTGCCCCACTTGGAATTTGCATCTTTCCACCTTTAGTTGCTTGCTTAACCTCTCTGCCTCAGATTCCTCATCTGTAAACAAACTAATTGTGTCTACTCGATGATGACATTTTATCAGCTTTTATAAAGATCTATGTGAGATGCTCAGAACAATGTCTGATTTATAGTAGTAATATCAATGTTAACTGCCATTATTTCTCAAACAGGTGCATCTGGCCCTGTGTGTGTGTGTGTGTGTGTGTGTGTGTTTATGTACATATGATTAGACAGGTTTGTTTGTATGTACATAAACATTGAGTATCTGGTGCTTATTAGACATAGGTAAAATATTTCTGGTTTGATTTCATTCATTTAGATTATTAGAATTAAATTGTATGTCAGAGGGGCTGTAGCAGTGGCTCAGCAGTATGGCACTTCCCTGGCATTCACTAGAACCTGGGTTCAAATCCCAGGTCTGAGCAATGAAAACCATATAAAAAACTAAATAAAATTAATTTCTTTGTCTCTTTCTCTCACTGTCCCTCTCTCTTTAAAAAAAATGTATGCCAATAAGACTATGAAGGAAGGATAAGGAGAGAGATAAAAGTGAGGGGCAGGAGAATAGCATCCTGCCATGGGTGGTGTGTGTGGTCTTCACTGGGTCCTCATAGAACCTGCATATATTTCAGCTCAATGGTTAACTTTATTCTTTTTGTTGCTATTATAAGTGGGATTTTTTTTTGGTAATTTCAGGATAGTTTCTTGTTAGTATATAGAAATACAACTGACTTTGTATGCTGATTTTGTATTCTGAAACATTACTAAATTGGTTTATTAGTTTTTACAGGATTTTTTTTTTGGTGGAGACTTTAGGACTTTCTATACATATTATCACTTCATCTGCACACACAGCCAATTTGACTTCCTCCTATCTAATTTGGGTGCTTTTTTTCTTCTTTTCTGTTGTTTTGTCTATTTCTTCCTTTTTATTTTTGTTTTAGGTTCTGTTTGTTTGTCTAATTATTCATTCTAGGATAGAAGCAACAATAGTGGGCACCCTTGGTTTGTTCCTAATCTTAGAGGAAAAACATTCAATTTTTCACTATTTGATGTGATGTTTGCTTGGACTTATTTTATGACAAATTTACATTCTCATTTTTCTACTTTAAAATGTTTACAAAAATGAAACCAAATCATTAAAAACTTGCCATAGATGAATAATCTATTGATATTGAACCATCAGAGTTCACTTGCACTTTGAAAACTTTTTTTTTAGAAAGAGGGAATCAATTTTATTTGTTTTTTCATCTGGCCTTTGTTTCTCCAACACTTAATTGTGTATGTGGTGCTGGGGTTTGAACTCAAGTCCTTGTACATGCCAGTCAAGTACTCCAACCACTCAGCTCTGCAGAACTTTTTCATAACCATCTACATAGAGCTTCAACACTGAGAATTCATGTCTTGAAATTTCATAGAATCAGGACCTTCAGAGAAATACTTCCACCTGTCTGACCATCACAAGATTATAGCCTATATTTGAATTGCTTCAGTTACTAAAGCATATGCTTCAGTCATTATTGGAAACACTTTTTTTCATAAGGCTCTGAATTCTAGATTGGACTTATTCTTTTAACTTTTTACAAAGATCCTCTTTAAACTTCTAAAGCTAAAGAGAAAAAGTCTATATGATATTCCATATATATTCAAAAATAGTGCCAATTTGCTGAACACCTTAAAAAAGGAGATGTAGTTATATTCTTACCTCTAGGTTCAAATTCAAATTGCAATTTAAAAATTCAAATTCATTCTCCCAACTAGTACATTGAGGGTCTGCATAATAAAGACCTTTAGTTATTAGTTCTTTTCAGTCTCAGAGTAGTCATGTGACATACTAGTTTTTTTTATTTTAAAGGATGAAATCTGATTGGTGATTGTCAAAGTTACCAGAGATAGGGTATCAATTTATGAATAAAAAAATTATATGTGTAGTTTTATGTTATAAATGCCAGAACAATTTTTGGTCTTAGTTCTTTATCTAGTTGATTAGTGACACTAGTTACATGAATGATTTAATTATTGTTTTCTAAAATATGAGCTGTTAACTGAATCAGAACTAAATTTAGAAAGCATCTCTGCTACTTACTGAATTTATTTTCAAAAAGGAACCAGGAACACCTGGATCACAACATTGTCCTGGAAAATAAGTGATATATTATAATTTGAGCATTTTGGCCTGTGACTGGAACACATTTTACGTTGAATAAACGTGAATTTCTTCAGTTCCATTTTGATTTAAAAAATTTGCACATTTTAAATCACCATTAAATAATAAATAGTAGGAGAATTATTTATAGCATTTCTGCTATACGGCAGTATTAATTAAAGGTTTAGTTTTGGAAAAAGTTAGCAAACATCCCAGTTTTGTAAGATTTGCCCCTGGCCTTAACACTATCCTATCAGTTGTGAGAGAACTGTGCTATCTAGAATGTCAATTTCTATTTTAGAAAACTCACCCAGTACCCAAATAAAAACTTTCTTAGTGATAAAAATTGACATATTTACATTCTAAACCTTGCCAGAAATCCCCTACTGAATGGCCTCAAGGTATCTGAAGTAATTATTCAGTGACATGACTTGTTTATGAAGAAAACTGATATTACGAGCTGTTTTTTAAGTAAACATGTTGACATAGCTAATGAATAATAAAACTTTGAATGGAAAATGTGCACAACTAAAAACTAGTTCCTCACACCAATATGATTTGATGGCAAACAAGTAGTTTGAGCTTAGAACTTAGTTTTTTACTGTTTATTGATACAAAAAAGAGAGATAAATCTTGTGTGTTAGCACAGTTAAATATGTAAGATTAGTAAGAATCTTTCACTTGCATCATGGGGTAATTTTTTTTGAAGTAATTTTTTTGAGAATTTTTTCAGATGTTACTGAATTTTGTCAACTGCCTTTTCTTAATCTACTTAGAAGATCATGTGATTTTTAGTCTTCATTAATTAATGTAGTGTTTTATGTTCTTTGATTGCCTCTATTAAGCATCCTATATCTTCCGTCCCAGGGATAAATCTTACTTAATCATGCTATATAATCCTTTCAATGTGTGGTCAAATTTGTTTTGCTGGTACTTTGTTGAGTATTATGCCTCCCTGTTCATCAGGGATATTGGCCTATAAATTTTCTTTTCTTTTTTATTTCTGTGAAAAATAACTGAGAAAAATAACTCAAAGGATGAAAAGTCAATCAATGATTAGCTGTCTCTATTGCTTTGGGCCTGAGGTAAGGTAGAACATTATGGTAGAAGTGCTTGTTAGAGGGGCTGGAGCTGTGGCTCTGCAGTTAGGGTGCTTGCTTGGCATTCACGAGGATATGAGTTTGAACCCCCAGCACCACGTACACAACCAAGTGTCAGAGCAAGGAAAGCCACATGCAAAACTAAATAAAATTGATTCTCTCCTTTTCTCTCTCACTGTCCCTCTCTTTCTAAAACAAACAAACAAACAAAACTCTAACCATGCCCCACCTGCCTACAGTTCCTACTTCCTCCTACATGTCTGTTCAGTTTATTAACTCAAAATGGATAATCCATGGGTGAGGTTAGGGCCCTCATGATCTTTGTGTTCCCCAAATTACCACCTCTGAACATTGCTGCATTGGGCACATGTCTTCAACAATTGAATTTTTGGAGGACACTCTATGTCCAAACCACAATAGAAATCTTCTCCCCTTTAAATTTTTTGAAAGAGTTCATGAAATTAGATATTATATATATATATATATATATATATATATATATTAGATATACTATATATATTATATATATATATAGTTTCAAAGAGAGAGGGAGTAAGTGAGAGAGAGAGAGAAAGAGAGAATCAGTTTCATTTATTTTTCCATCAGGCATGTTTTTCTCTGTCACCCCGTTGTGCATGTAGTGCTGGAGTTCAAACCCAGGTCCCTGTGTGTGCCAGGCAAGCATTCCAACTGCTGAGCTCCAGCCCCTAGACATTATATTTAAAAAACTTGGTAGAATTCAGGTGTGAAGTCATAAGGTTTTGGGCTTTCCTTTTTAAGGAGCTCTTTTCTTTTTATTACTGATTTAATGTTTTTAATTGGTATTGGCCTGTTCATATTATTGATTTATTGATTCATTCTTGATAAGCTGTATACTTCTAGTAATTTGTCCATTTCTTCTACATTAATAAGTTTGTTACCGTATAGTTATTTATAATAGTCTCTTATCATTTGTATTTTTAAAGTATCAATTATAATAGTATATTGTCTATACCTTTACTTTATATTTTAATCTGAATCATCTCATATTCTTAAATGATTGTAATTGATGCTTGGAAATAAATGTTAACCAAATAATTGAATGATTAATTGGTTAAAATTATGAATATCTCATTTAAATCTTTCAGCAACCTTGCAAACTAGATACTATCTGTTTTTTTACAGAAGAAGACAGTGAGACTTTAAAAGTTTAAACAACTTGTTAATGCTGAGTTTAGCATCATTTAGGATTTTTCCACCCCAATTGGTGGTCTGGGAATTTTCAAGACTGCATAATGTGAAAAGGTCCACAAATTGACTGAGCACATTCACCCATTCATAACTTAAAGTTTGCAAAGTTTCCTGAGAACTCAACCTTGTATCACACTCCACACAAAGTTGTAAACAAAAGAAAGATTTTTTCTGTCTTCATGGCATTTACAGACCAATGAGGAAGACAGCACTTAAACACCACACAAAAATACGAAATTACAAATTGCAATATCATATGGTGGTATGAAACTGTATAATAAAAACACCCTATTTTGTCTTTGGAGTTCAAAAAACACCACTGAGGAAGTGATGGATAAATTGTGAGCCACAGGATTCATAGGAGTAAAGTAGGTAGAGGGAGTATATAGAGAAAACAATTCTAAGCAGTGGAATTAGGCTTGAAGAAAAATAGGGGATGAAACTGGAGGAATGAAATAAAGATCAGTGTGCAACAACTTAAAGAATTGAGAGGAGCAGAGTGAGATAGACATACAGAAATGGGTAGAAGCTAAAGCCTATAAATGTTCTAGCCATTGCAATTCTTTTGAGTTTAATCAGAAGAGCAAAGGGAATTCATTGAATAATTTTGAATAGAGTGACGCAAGTGTATTTATTTTATTTAAAAAAGCTTGAAGTGTTGTATGGGCTATAGATCTGAGGGGGTGGGGAAAGGACAAGTGTAGTATCAGCACAACTCAGGTGAGAGATAGTGGTAACATTATCTGGGATGGTAAGTTGTGTACAAGAAACTTGAGTCAGTGTTAGAACCCTGAAAGAAATAGTCAACTTTGTCTAGGTAATAATGGAAATACTTCTATGTTTCATTTGTGCAAAGCACTGATCACCTCAGTATGTTCTTGCTTTGGTTTTAAGTGGGGTCAATGTGAGTTAACTGAATACATATACATGGAGAACCAAGAAATGATGTCTTTGATTTCAAAAGGTAATTTACACATTATCATATTATTCTAGTGCATCATTAAGATATTTATAACATTAACAACAAATCCATTCAGTATGTAAAACTGTAATGAAAGATAAAATCTTATTTTAAATTTTAAAAGAGTTGAAAATATGTTCACACAGAAACCTGCATACAGATGTTTATTATTGCAGCTTTGTTAAAAGTTGCCACAACTTGGAAACAACCAAGATGTTCTTCAGTAGGTGAATGGATAAATTAACTGTGGTACATCCAAAAATAAAAAAAAAGATATTAGTAACATTTCAGTACTAATTCTTTAAGTGTCTACTATGCTAATATGAATCTAGTCCTTTCAGGACTCAAAAATATAGCTAAGACATTCAGAGTTAAATGATTTAATAATCTGGACAGTTTGACAGTAAAGAAGGTACAAAACACAAATGACTAACTTCACTATAAAACTTATAGGAACAAAATGCTATTGGTGTTCTAAAAGAATGATACTGTGGTGAAAGATTGGGAACACTTTCAGAAAAGATGTGGTGTGAGAGATGGACTTAGAAGCCTGGGACAAATTTGACTCCTGGAAAAGCGGCTAGGGAAGGCTTTTTTTTCTAAAACTATATTTAATCTCAGGATATAAAAGAGAGTAATTACATAGATATCAAAGAATAGTAAGACTTATGGTAATTAAATTATCTTCTTTTAAAAAATAAATTCTTAATGACATTTTTTCATTTGATTTGCTAATTACTTCATACTGTTCTATTTATGACATCAGTTAACACCAGTTAGCACTTCCTATATGCTTACTGAAAAAATGGAAGATATTTAGCACTCTCTGAGGACAAGTTTAAAGTTCTGGCAAGCCAAGAATCTGTAGAAAACTTCTTACACATAGTAGACACTTAAAATTTGTTTTATAAAGGGTGAGTGGTTAGACTCCAGATAGAACAATATATTTGAGTATAAGCACAATGGTGGAAGGTACAGAAAGTTTGCAAAGAACATTGAGTTTTTCATTTTGACTGGAACATAGAATAAATAATAATAATGGTGGATGAACCTGGGAAATTGAGCCCTATTGTTGAAGATCTTATAGGACTATTCACTGTATACTAGAAAATTTTTGAGTTGCTCATATCTTAACTTAAGGAATTAAAAAGAAATTTTGACTGGATATTTGAATATGTTTTTATTTACTTCAGTCATAAATGGCCTGGGTTCTGACTCAGTACTTTCCACATGACTGAGATTCCTGTCTAGGTCTGGAATTTACATTGATAGTCTACTGAGAGTTTTACCAGGAGAAGAGCTGTCTTTGATAGGCATTTTTCCTCATTTGGGAGTAGTTCCCAGGCCAATTCACTATTCTATTTATATCCATGACCTCCTTTCCAATGCTGTATCAGCTGAGAACTGTAAAGACAACCTTAAAATCAGTATTTGGGTCAAAAACATCAACCAAAATGAGTATAATTAGACAGATTTTTTTAAGAGTGATGTTTTTGAGATAACTTTACCAGTAAATACTTAATTAAAATTGTTTATATTTGAATTCTAAGTCATTATTTACAATTTGTTTGAATGTTTTTAATTGAAGTCAACAGACTGGATCATTGAACATCTGCTGTCCAAGATCATTCTCCATATTTTGGGAGGGGCAGGAAGAAAAGAGGGGGAGGGGGAGAGGGAGACTGTTTGGATTAAAAGTTGTAGTCTACAGTAGTCTACAGTTCTGACAAAATAAGGAAATATTTTGGAAAATTTATTACCCTATGGATAGAGTGTAACACAGAAGTCTATGAAAAATGCCCAGGTTCAGGGTAAGAGTGCTTATCTCCTTTCTGAAAGCCCATTGGTGCTTGAAAAAGGGTGAAAAACAACAACAATAACAAAAAGATAAAATAAAAATTAAAAAGAGTGAACATGTGGATAAATATTGTACCATTTTTAACTCTCCTAATATACCAAAAGTGTTCAAATTTGGGGAGTAATAACATACCTGGGAGCTTGTGAAAATGCAAATTACTGGCCTTAAACTTAGATTTTGAGTTAGTAAAGCCATGTGAGGCCTGGAGACCTAATTTTTAACAACCTCCTTCTGGATAATTCTTATGCTGGTGGTCCTGAGTTTAGCATTTGAGACCCTTGCTTAGGAGATATTAGACATCACTCACTCCTAAATATAGAACCTGGATGCAATTGAAAACCTTTAGGGAAACTCTTTTAGGCATCCTCACACTGCACTAGTGTCCTGAGATATAAAGTTATAAAGTTAAATATATATAAAGTATAAAGTTAAACAAATATCTAGTTAGGGGAGAATATAAAACACATACACACACACAATGTATTCTGGATAGTAATAAACAAATATGTCTATCACACATGAATATAAGAAAATTACAGTCTTCTCCCCAAAAAGAAGAGGAATAAAGAAAAGTGCAGATCAGGTTTTCACTCATTTGTGGAGCCTGGAGCTAAACCCAGGCCTGTGTGAAAGGTAGTCAATCTCATGTATTAGACCCAACAAAGGCATAGCAACACATAATTTAGGGCAATCATAGATATGTATAAGGAAGGACAGGGAGGGGACAAGTGGGGAAGAGGAGAGGGAGGAAGAATAGAGAGGGATCTAGGGGATAATTCTGATTTAAGAATATGTGCATATCACATTATTACTTTATTTGCCTTTTGATTGTACAATAACTAAATTTATTTTTTTCAAGCACAAATATTCTTTTTTATTTATTTAATTTTTTATTTGTTCAACATAGTCATACATATAGTAGGGAATTGTTGTCACACATTCATGAACAGACACATAATGACAGAGCTAGCCAAGGCTGATGCCAATTCATGATCTCCCTGCTTTGGGTTCCCCCCAATCCCATGTTTCCCCTACTTTACTCCATGGTTAGTTGGGTTACTCATAGAAGTCAAAAAAATAAAGACATTTTTTCACTACTTAAAAAAAAAGAATAGGAAAAGAAAATAAATAAAATAGAAGAGAGAGCTGAATGCTGAGGTTAGAAACTGCTAAGATATTTCTTGAACATTAGCCTGGAGAGGAAGGAGAAGAATGTAAGGGCAGAGATTCTACTAGGAGCTAAAATAAATTACTTCAAGCTAACTAAAACTAAAATACCTAAAAATAAAATGGAGTATATAAAAAGGTGAATGCATAGCTCTAACAAGTTTATTTATGCCCCCTTTATTTCTGAAATAATGTGAGAATTTTGATTTTAAAGTGTTGAGCAAAGATGCCAAAAGTTTGATAAAAGTAGCTAGCTATAGTAGTTGCAAGGCAGCAGTTTTACAATTTTTTTTTTTTTGCTTAAGCCTCCTCCTCTATGCTGTGAAAAGTATGCATAAGGCATTTGCATAAGCATTATCCTATCTCCATTCTTAGTTTAGCCATCTTTATTCTATTCCAGTATTATTCCAGAACAGGTTGGGAATGATGAAAATAAAGGAGATGCACTATTTTAGATGATGTCTGTTATATTTAAAACTATATAAAACACTGATGAAATTATAAAGAAATTCAGAACATAATCAACCTTTTGAACAGTTTCTGTGTAGTCTATTTACAATGTGTACTTTGGTTTAGCTCAAGGTAATAACCTCGGGAGCAACTGGAATTAATACATAATGCTTTCCTCAGTTAGCAAAGTCAAATAGTTATTTTGGGGATCCACTAAAATTGCCACATATATTCACTTCTAAATAAACTTGTAGAGACCTGCCTTTTAAAGGAGAAGAGAGATAAAAAAAAAACAACTGGAAAATAGCATGATTAAGATGGTAGTGTTTCATCAAGATTTTTAGGTTAATATATTGAAAATATATCTGGAAGGAAAAAACATCACCCAGATGTATTACTTCCAGGCTATGGACACCTGGATATTTGAAAATCTTTATGTGATTGCCTATATATCCATGTTCTCATTAATCCTCATTAATCTCATTCACCAAATATTTCTGACTCTTCTCTTCTGGACAAAGGGTAGCTTGCATTTTCCCAACCCTTTTATATTAAGTGTGGTGTGGATGTGACTTGCTTTGTGAATGAATCATGAGAATAAGTTATTTGTGTCACATCTGGCAGGAAGTTGTAAAAGCTCTTGAGCAATTTGTCAGAACCTCTTTTCCTCTGCTTATGGCACCCAGCTTCAGATGTGGAAGTTCTACTGGCCTTATTCCTGGAAAGATGTGGCACAGGATGTCTCCCTTTTGCCCTGTGTGTGAATATTTGTCATGAAACAGAAATAAATGTTTTGTTATGGTTTGGATGTGAAGTGTACCTCCAAAATCTCATGTATTGGAAACATGAAATCCAATGAAACAATTTTCAGAGATGAAATGATTAGGTTATGAGAGCTTAACCTCATGAGTAGATTAATTCATATGATGGATTAATAATTTGAATGAATTGCTGGTGGTAATTGTAGACAGATGGGGCACAGCTAGAAGAAGTAGGAGGCATGCTCTTGGGGATTACATTTTGTCTCTTCCTCCTTGCTCACTCAAGCTGAGCAATTTTCCTATTCCACACTTTCCACTGTGATGTTCTGCCTAATATCATCAGCCCTAGAGCAGTGTAGCTGGCCAACTATGGATTGAGCCCAAAGTAAACTTTTCCTCCTATAAGTTGTTCATGTCAGGTATCTCAGTCATAATAAATAAAAGCTGAATAATATACCTTTGCTGTTTTAAGGCATCAAGATACGGAGTTTATATTGTTATCGCACCACAATTTAGCCTAGTCTATGAAATCAATCTTTTAGGTTTTTTTTTCTGTATCTTAGGTGTTTCTATATACACATGGAGCATCACACATTCCTCTCACTGTGTCATTTTAAACATCTTTTTATTACCTAGTTTCCTTATCTTATTGTTTCTGGTAACTAATCTGACTTCAGATGTTTTAAAATGTTCACATGATCATGTATGGATTTTAGTGTGAATTTTTTATGTATAAATTTTGCACATATTGATTTGGTCTTTCATGCACTTATTTCATGACAGATTCATTGTTCTAGCAACTGGTAACATTAATCAGTCTTCTCGTTACATTATACCCTCCTAAGGAGAAAGTGCAATGCATAACTAATCTTTATCAATTCTTGTAGTGCAAATTCTAGAAATATACATTTGGTGAAACTCAATGGTTTTTGTTGAAAAGATGATGAGAAGGATGAGGATGCTGATAGAAATTCCAAGAAGAGATCATATTCCAGGAACATGTATATTCAGAGTGATTACAAAGCAATTCAATTTGTGCAAGTAATTACTGCCCATGAGTTCTGGTATCTGAAATCAGAAGTTAATTTCAAAGCACATAGCTAACAATAGTCTAGATTTTAAAATTTTATAGAAATACAAAAGGATTGGATAACATGAGGATTAGCAAAGGGCACTATGGGGGAAAATGGTAAAAAGTCACATTTTAGCCATTTATTGTTTACTAGGTGTCTTCCTTAGTGGGAGTTCTTTTGGGGAATCATATTGTAGCCTTTGGAATAAAACCTTTGCCAACACACATTACATTGCCTTTATATTTTCACAGCATATTAATTTATTTCCATTTTTCTAGCATTTGGAAACAAGTCTTGAGGTGAAATTTTTAGCTTCATGATAGGTCTCAGAGTAGTTAATCATTTTTATTGCTGGAAATAAAAATGATGAGATTCTGCTAATCAAATGATAAGTTTGGCAGTTATAGTCCCATGAGCTTTTTAAGTGTTCTCATAATATTTCTATGTTAGTGCTCAAATTGTTTAAGGTAGTTCATCTTTAGTACTTTAATGTTAGATGCATTCACATGAAATTTAATTCTTGATGTTAAATCTTAATAGATGTTTTGTGATTCTTGATATATTCATGCTAAAATGTCACTGAGTCATTGGGTATTTCTATGCATATGTACATGGCACAAAGATCTATATTGTGCTCGTGAATGAATAGTCAGAATAAGCAATTAATTAGATAGCTACTCTAATCATGGATAATATGATTATTCATTTGGTAGCTATTTAACAAATAGCTATATTTTACACACTATGCTAAGTGCCATGAATACAGGGAGGGGAAAATATGGTACCATCCTTAAAGAGCTCACATCTTAGTTGGGTATATGTTGATTATACATAAGTAGATATTGAATGTAGCTCATGATGAATGATATAGCAAGGATATGTGGAAAGTGTTGTTGAAACAGTTAGTTCTTAGTAAAAGAACTAATCTTTATTCCGAGGGCTTCACAGAAAAGGTAATATTGGGCACTTAATACAATATTTGTTGCTTTGGTCTAATTAATAATATTGGAACGATTGAGGATTTTACCATGAAATCTTCAGTGGATAATTAGAGAACTTTACTCTGAAAATAAGTTATAACTAACTTTTGTGTCATGTTCTATGCTTTGGAAATTTAGGGGTTTTAACCTAGGACAAATATTCTGAATATTTAATAACAGCAATGGACACCCAGCATGGAAACTGACAATAAAAATTACAACAGGATCCATGAAAGTTCCTAACAGTACCTTTTAATTATTTAATTATAAAGTTATGGATGGATTTCTGTACTTCAATTTCTCATCTCTCAAATATAACTAATACTAGCTTCTTCCCTTTGGAATATTTTTTAAAATAAAGTGAGATAATGTGTATATTAATGGTAGGGAGTATAAATCCAAGAAATGTTAGATATCATAATTTATTAAGAATAAGTAAGATCAGACCTGACATCAAATTACAGGTATAGGTAAAGGTGTGGACAATTGAGAAGGTGGAAATATTAGAAAATAATACTTTGCAGAGAAGGACTATTGAAAATGTGAAGGTGAAATTGGCTCTTGAAAGGGTTATTATTTTTGGAAATTGTCTAGGTAAAAAAAACTAACATACCAACAATATTTTCATGGGGGATAATTATTTTTTTATTCCAGTAATTCCTAGTTTCAGTAATTATCTCTGGTGATAATGAACAACCCTGGAGTAAGATGTCAGTGTTTGATTGTGGCTGTTTGCAAACTCTGCTGTGATTATACTCAGTTGTCTAATTGCTTAATTTATTGATGCTTGCCTGACATGTTTTTTAGCAATATTTGTGATTGCAGGTAACTAATCATTTCTCTTCTGGATCATTTTCATAATGTTTGCATTTGATTTGTCTGATTGCTGCAGGTGGAAACAATAGGCGATGCATACTGTGTTGCAGCAGGACTCCACAGGAAAAGCCTCTGTCATGCCAAACCCATTGCTCTGATGGCCTTGAAGATGATGGAGCTTTCAGAAGAGGTGCTGACACCTGATGGAAGGCCAATTCAGGTAACCCTCTCAGCAGCTGGGTCTGAGTAGTAAAGGCACATTTAACGAAGTAGGAGGAAATTCCCTTCTGAATTCTTATTGCAGTTCATAAATCTAGACTACTCAGGTTCTTGAGGAGAACAAGGAATGACTGTGATAACTCTCAGATCCAGGAAAAGGAATAATGGAATATGGTTCAAAATAGGAAAAGGTATGTGAAAGACACCTTACCATGGAGAGAAGAAAGGATTAGACAAAGGGTAAGAGCCTACTCTGAGTGACCCAAACACTAAATCCCAGCAAGGATGATGGTCAGAATCAGAATATGAAGAGTAATTCAAGAAGCAAAACACAGCATCAAGAAAATGGAGGACCTGAAGGGTTTCCTGTAGGGAGTTGATCCTTATGAATCTTCAGGTCTCAGAGTTCTGCAATTTTTCATGTGGCAGCTTGATGGTTGGATATCAATAATTGAGGGAACTTTCAAATAGGAGCAAATCTACTTTTGGTGTGTTGTATTTCTCTGGGTATTAATGGCTCACTGCAATCTTGAGTCTATGTTGGTGAGCAGTTGAGGTCATCTGGATACATGTCTACCAGAATTCAATGGTGGATCCCACAATTGTCATTGCTGTGAATCCTTATAAACCAGAAATCTTATCTTCAGAGAAGTAAACTTGAATTCAATGCATGCTTTTATAATAGCTAGCTTGCCAACTACACATTAAGAAAAAAATATAGAGAAGATGGGCATGGTGCCACATACCTGTAGGCCTAGCTATTCCAGAGGCTGAGGCAGGAGGATGGCAAGCTTGAGACCAGTCTCAGTAACTTAATGAGACCCTGACTCCAAACAAAAATGAATAGGGCTGGGAATGTAGCTCAGTGGTAGAATTCCACTGGTTTAATCCTCAGTGCTTGGAAAGAAAAAGAAAGGAAGGAAGGAAGAAAGAAAGGTAGGAAGGAAGGAAATAGGGGGAAAAATGGCTCCATGTGTATACATTTCCCAGTCTGGCATTAGAACAAATTAGATACTCTGAATGATACTTTTGATCAAAACTATTAAAAAGCTGTACTAAATATCTTCTAAGTGTGTTTAAATAATATTTTTTAAAAACTATAAGCATATCACTGAGTGAACTCATAAGAAGAAGAGAAATATGCCAATTAAACTGTGTGTAGTTTTAAAAAACTGATAAATTTGAGATCTTCTTTGTCATTAGCAATGATAGTAGGAAACTGGGGAATATTCTTTGCTGGAAGACATCAATTTTAGTTATACCCTCAGATCATTTCCATAGATAAAGTGGCTAATACTAGAAATAAAAACAGAAAAAAGTGCTATAGCTAAGAACCAGTAGAAATCATAGGAGGGGAGGAAGAGATCTGAAGTGTCAGATATCGAAATTATCAGATAAAAAATTAAACTGTCAATGTTTACTATAATTAATCAAAAAAAGTTGGAAAATGTTAATAAAGATTTGAAAAGAACCAGGAAACTTCTAAGAAATTAACATAATACTTTTAAAAGGAAGATAGGGAATTTTAAAGTAGATTAGATATAGATGAAGCAAGGGAATTAGTATACTGAAAGCTAGAACTGCAGAAATTTTTAATGACTAAGGCCAGATAATTAAAACTGGGGAAATATGAACATTAGAATGTAAAATACATAGGATATATGGAGGAGAGATGGAATATATCATAATGTTCTGTTGGGGTTCCAGATGGAGTTGCAGAAGGACCTAGTAAAAAACACCAATCAATTGTCAGACACATCAGTTCTAAAAAATTTGACAAAAGACATCATTCTAAATATGTCCTAATGAGATAAGAGAACAACAACACTTGATAATTTCTAAAAGTGACACTGATCAGTGAGGAAAGAATGGGCTGTTCACTACATGTTTTGGGGGACAATTGCCTATCCATGTAGAATAAAATAGAAATTGGTTCCCTATGAATCTACACATATATCAGTTCCAGGTGAGTTAAATGTGAAAAACTATCTTATGAAACTATAAATACATTCTCAACTTTGACTTAGGATGGGGAAGGATGTTTTTGTGTGATAGATCAAAACTTTGCAGATCTTACAGGAAAATATGTATACATTTTACTACATTAAAAAAGAAAATTCTGTCAAAGAACACCTAAAAAGATTAAACAGACACTCAAATCAGCAGAACATTTTGTAAGATATATAACCAATAAGTGTATGTCTGATTACCTGATCATTAATCAGATCAATATAAATTGAAAACACCATGACACAGCATTCATAACTACCAGTATAGTGTGCCTCTTTCAACATGAGGCAGTGCCATTGTTAATGAGGATCTGGAGCTCAGGAGATCTCACTCCCAGCTGATGGCAGTATAAGTAGTGCAGTTCAGTTGGCATTGGAAATGTTTAACTTGTGCATATTCTCCAATCCAGCAATCACTCTCCTAGGTATATGCCCAAGGAAGTACTAGTGCATATGTAGGAAATGTCACATATAAGATTATTCATGGTAATTCTTTTTATATCCTCACATTGGAGAGAGCTCAAATATCCACCAGAAGTTGAATGGGCAAACACATACTTCTACCTTAATATTATGATACAGTTGAAAAAATGAATGATATCAGCTCTTGACATCAATGAATATGCACATCAAAAACACTGAGCCATGGTTGACCAATTCTATAGTATTATCCCATTTAATTAAAGTTCAAAGCTAACAAAATTGAAAAAGTATATTTAGAAATACTTGTATTGATAGCAAAAGTGTAAAGTAAGGAAAAGGAAGGATTAGCATAAAATTCTAGATGATGCTTACCTTCAGGGGAAAAATAATGGGAAGGGAAAGGATGGGATAGGGAAAGTGAACCTAGTGCAAAATTGTTCATTGTATTACTAGTTTATAGTATGTACCTACATGTTTATATTTGACAGCTTTAAAAAGTGGAGAGTTTTCTGATCCCTCTTATCGTAGGAAAGTTTGGAGCATTAAAGAGAAAAATCTAGGTTAAGTTCCCTCAGGGCATAATTATTGAGTATTCAAGCGTATAAATGGCATGCCCTTCAACCACTGCCAGGAAAACAAACTAAAGGAATATTGTCTCAGATCAGCCCAAAACTGCCAACACACACATTCCAGACTGAACTTTTAGCAGACCTTAAATTTTCAAGTTTACTAGCTGGGCAGTCGTGTTGTTTTTGATTGCTTTCCTGTGTTGAATTTTCTTTGATATGGGATATAATTTTAAATTGATTTCATCATTGTTAAAGCAAACTTAAGTTAGTAGGAATCAAAACCAGGGAATTGTGTTTTACAGTGTACTCATCAATATTTTCATTTGTGGGATATAATATTAGCTCTGACTCATGAATCAGATAGTCTTATTAAATCAGAAGAGGAAATATCCATAAAGATTTAATAAGAATGCAGAAAGAGAATTCAGAATAATAAAACCACATTAATAATTTTAGCTTCATTACTAATTTATAGTATTTGCTTGGTTCGGGATTCTTCTTTGGCATTTTAATTTGATTTTGAATTGCCCTCCAGCGTGGTGCCATGGGAACATTTCTAAACTTATTGAGAGAATCTTTCATTAGGAAATGCATGGGTATTGCAGTAGACTTTATATATGAACATGCAATTGTTTACCTCAAATAATATAATTTTTATGTAAGTTTTTATTCTACTTAAAATGTAAAGTCATTTAAATTGCAATAATTGCTCAAAATAAAACTTTCTAAATCTCTCAAATTTGGAAAAATATAATTTAATATGGTTTTATAAAACTATGAGGCATCCTGTAATGATTGCAAATGACAATGAAAAGTCAATTATAATTGCTTAAAAATGATCTATATTATTTTTGATGCATTAATTGTAAAACTATATATATATAGATAGGCAGTTTTACAATTAATATATCTGCATATATATATATATAGGCAGTTTTACAATTAATATATTGTTTAAAAGTAATCAAGCAATGTAGCACAAAGATTTTCAATCTATATAGTCTCAAGGAAATTATTATTCAGTAAGCACTCTAATGAAATTCAGAGCCTAATCCTAGACAATATCCATAAAGTATGCATGAATATGGTACATGTACAATAAATTATGAAAATTAGCCCACAGTGACTCCAATTCATACTTCTTTTGAAAATAGTGATGAGAAATTTTTATGCTTAATTAAAATGATGTATAATTCTTCTTTCTGAAAATGCAGGAATACCAGCATTGCAACCATTCCTTTTTTAATCCTCAGAAAGAATATGGTTTTCTGGTATTTTAAAAAATAGACAATTGAAAAGTAAAATAAGATTTCTGTTCTATCTCTTTTGTTTGAGTTAACTGTATTGTGATTTCATTAAAAAGTTGTAAAACTTTATGCTTTTCTTTAATCTTGTAAACATAATCTTACTAAGGTATTTTAGCTGAAGTTTTTAGTGCTTAAAGCCAAGCTTATACTAATAGGTTAACTGCTCTTTGACTGAAATAACTAAATATTACAGCTTGAACTTTATTCTTATAAAGAAGCATCTATAAAGAAAGGGAAATTGGGTTGAGGATTAACTGGAAAATGTAATTAAAGAAATATTAGGAAAACAAGTGATATTTTTACAATGTAAGCCTTTTGAAGAATATTATGTCTAAATGTTTAAATTTTAATTCTGGACTTCACTTTTGTAAAATGTCTTTTCATCATATTTCATCTCATATACATAAAAATTCAAATTCCCTTCATTAGTTCAGAAAACAGGACATTTTATATAATGAGGCAATTATAGAAAGATTACAAAGTAAAATTAAAAAACAATGTGTAATCATGTTGTAATACTAATGTGCTTAGCAATTTCAATATAATGTGTTTAGCAATCTCAATTACAAATCAGGGAAATGCTATGATTTTTTTTTCTAACTGCCTAGTCAAAAGCAGAAATATTAATGTACAATTTACATGTATTGTAATATGTTAAATTGTAACTCCTTAAACTTCAGGTTTTTCTAATGAGTTTATAGGATTTTGTGAGATTATGAAATAATTATTCTCCAATTAAATTTAAATAGTTGCTTCTATCTGCAAAGGAAACTCAATGTTGTTATTTTAATATTTGGAAGGATTTGATCTTTGCAAATAATACTATATTTAATTAGCCCCCATAGGATTATAGCTTTAGTTCATATTTAGAAAAACTAACTACATAATAACAATTATTTTTCTGTAGTTTCTTGATAATTATTTATAAAAATCCTAATTGGTACTTTTCTTCCTGTAGTGTGTATGTTTATTTGAGATGCTCTACCTGTAAATCCTTCGACTGAGAAGGGAAAGCTAGGGAGTGAGAAAGAACTACATAGACATTACGTGAACTCAATATTAAGACATTGAGCCCAGGGCTTGCAAGGCAAGGTGGTTCAGCAGTAGAATGCTTGCCTGGCATACAGAAGGACCTGGGTTTGAACCCCAGCATCACATACATAACTAAGTGGAGGGAAAAAAAAAAAAAACTAGATTGGCTTCAGGGAGCAAAGATATGAAACACCAGATATGAAACATATATCCCAAAGGCATATCGCAAATGACCTACCTCCTCCAGCCACACCCTACCAGCCTGCAGTCACCAGTTAATCCCTGTCAGAGGATTAACTCACAGATTGGTTTGAAGCTCTCAGAACCCTATCATTTCACCTGATCCTCTTTTGCATTGTCTCATGTGAGCTTTTGGGGGACTCCTCATATCCAAACCATGACAGTTCTTACCTTGGCACAACTCCAACATTTGTACCCATACTCCTGAAAAATTGTAAGAAGTACTGCTTTTTGTATTCACCTCTTTAGAGTCACAAGGTGCCTGTAGGGGAAAAGCACTGGAAAATTTAAAGCTAACCTCTTTTCAGGTTCATCTTCTGCCATGTCTTGGTACAGTAATTTGCCACTGTCTTGTTAGTGGACCCGAAGATAATTATGCAAATTGTATAATTAGTCATGGAAGTTCAAAGTGATGTGTATTTTTCATAAGAATTTTACTAATAATAATTCACTCTCTCAAATCTTTATTTATGCCTAATTTCAACCCAAGTCACAGATGAAATTAAGTAGAATAGACAAAAGCATCTATTGGTGTCCAAGCTGGATACTGCAGGAAATACTGTCTATCAAAGCATGTAACAGCATGCAATGTGGTCACTATTCTAAGGGTTTTCTCGTAATAACTCATTGAAGC
>PVKS010014145.1:0-49032 GCA_004027875.1 Aplodontia rufa | reverse complement strand
CTTGCCCACCCTCCCGCTTCCACTCTAGGCTGTTCACTTTCTCTGGGGCACTAGTAACAAGGAGCTCCCCTGCCCACTCCCGCCTCCACTCCTCCCCAGCCCCCATGGTTCTGGTTCCATCTTTTCCTCTGTTCACAAACTACCTCTGGACAGTTGTGTTGGTTTTGTTCAATGTTTCATTCTTAGACATCAGTCGCTGCTGCTACCAGCGCCAAACGTTCATCCTCATCGCCTCCCCCTTCTGCCCACATTCCCCTCCCCAAGTTATTCCTCATGGGGAAGGGGGGCTGGGGTGCAGCAGGCTGGGTGACCTACCCCAGTCCCAGGGAAGTTGGGGTCCTGCCCCTAGGATGCTGCAGCAGAGTGAGGAGGGGGTCCACATTGACCATGAAGGGTGTAGGGGTCACCTTCTCCCCCTGTTCTCTTGGGGAGGGGATGGCCATTTGTCCCAGCCTGGGGCTCCCCCTCTGGTTTCCTATTTGCAGTTACTTGAATAAAAAAAAATATCCTTTTCTGGATTAGAGTCATTCTGTGGTGTGTGCTCTCATGCCCTGGGGCAGGTGGGGTGGAAAAAGGATCCAGAGTGTAGGGTTGGCACTTGGAAATGCTGCCCCCACTCTTTAGATGGTCTGTGGGAGAAGAAATGGCAATGAAGTCCATGCTCCAGAGAAGGTAATTTAAGCCCCTCTTGAAGAAGTAAGCCACACCCTAGCCACAAAACATTTTATTTACAAAATATAAATAATACTATACATGTGGGCCCTGTCACCATGGAAACAATTCCAAATCCCTCTGGGGTTTTGCCAAAGCCCAGTTTAGGCAGGCTAAAGAAAGCAAAGCTGTTCTTAGCCAACTCACCCCAAACAGACCATCAGTGCCTAGGGCTGGGTGGTAGGCTCAGCCAGCAAAGGGCTGATGGCCTGAAGGGGCAGCAAGATGGTACTGTGGGTTAAGGGTGGAGGCCCAGTACCCAGCTGGGGGGAGCTAGGCCCACGCACATGGCAGGGGGTGCAGACAATCTGGGCATTCCAGGACCCTCAAGGCTCTGAAGGTCAGGTGCAAAGGGCCAGGTCATGTCTTGACATCCAGCAAGGGCATCCGCTTATGCTGGTAGCCACTCTGCCAGCCATGTACAACCTGTGGGTAAAGACCAAGTCTTAGGGCTGGACTGTGGCTGCTGGGATTAACACTTGGAGGAGGTACCCTTTGGTCACAGCTCAGATGGGGAGGGCTGGGAGCAGAATAGGGTTTGATTTCAGGAGTGAATGCCTTGGGGGGAGTCCTCCCTTATCTCCCCTTGATTTCCCTAGAATGTGCTCACCTTGGGGTCTCCCACGTCAGAGAGCAGCTCCTGCTCAGCCTCATGCAGCTCCTCAGCAGGGTCATAGCTGTACATGGGCAGCAAGTGATGGCGGAGCCGGTCCACCCTGGGGAACAGGGTAGGGGCTCAACCAAAGCCCCACCTCCACACCATCAAACACCTGACTGCCTATTCTATGCTCCCTTCCTGCAAACAGGGATATAGGGCTGCCTCTCCCTGGTGAGGAGGCTGAGGCAAGGAAAGCAAATTTCAGGCTTGTTTCAGGCTGGTGGAGGGGCATTTTAACACTTATGTGGACAACTCAGATCCTATGGGAAGAAATTTTCAGAAAAGGAGTGGGTTTGGCACTGGGGGTGGGGACACTCACCGCTTTTTCTTCTGCACATACATTACCTGTAACAGAGACACAGCACTGTGGAGGCTGCTGAGCCCAGGAAGGCCCACAGTGAGAAGGACCCACCTCCACACCCTCAACAGGACAACTGAGATGCTGTGTGCACCTGACCAGGCCCACCCAGCCCCTGCCTTAGTACAATTGTGAGTGTGTGTGTGCATGTGGGGGGGGGGGGCTCCTTACCACAGCCACCACCACCCCGACCAGGGTGATGAAGAAGAAAGGCCCCAACACATAGCCCACCATGGAGTCGCTGTTGGCCTGGGGAGCATTGGGCACTGTGGTGTTACTCATGACATCAGCAGCTGGAGGGCTGGGTGGTCAGCATGGGCAGTGGTGCCTCGGGAGGGTGCCTCCACTGGGCTCCCTGGGGAGGAGGAAGGGAGGTTATCAATTGCACCAAGTTGACAAACTCTGGATCCCTCCCCCAGAGCTGGAGATGTGTTAACACTGCCCCAGCTCAAACACTGGGATGAGGTATCTTCCAAAAACATGCTGGATATGATTCTCCAAGGACTCTTAGCAAATCCTGGGCCGAAAGGGCACCAAAGGAAGGTCCAGATCCAGGAGGATCTGCTTCCTATCCACCTCCTATCCTTAAGTCAGGGTGTGACCCAACTCAGATGCTTGATGAACACTTGGGAATCTCAACTGTTGGGGAAAGGTTAGGTGCAGGTTTCTAGATCCTGCCCCAGACTTAGACATTGGGCTGTCAGCACCTATCCAGTAGAGCAAAATGGAGATTAGGTAACCAGGAGGGCTGCACAGCACCTAGTGGTGAAGTGGGAGCATCTGAATCAGTTCTGGTTCAGTCCCCACACTTCAGGTTTCAGGCTCCATGCCCTCTTGCCCGTGGTGTCACCCAAGAAAGACCTGAACACCGCCCCCACCCCACCCCATCAGTTTCATGTACCAGTGTGTACACAGTAGGTAGGGCTTGGCTGTATCTTCGAGATGATGTCACCTCGCTCTGTTCCCCACCCGGGACTCCGCCCAGGTCCCTCCCCTCCTGGCCTGTGTTGACAGGCGAGGTGGAGAGGGTCAGCCTTCATAGACAGAAGCGAGGAGATCGATCTGGGGCAGCTGCACCAAGATGGTCCAAGGTCCCTGACCCGCGCTCGCTTGGATGTCTAGCAGAGGACAAGGTACAAGCTACCTGCCCTGTGTCCGTGGGGCAACAGGCTTGCCTGTACCCAGAGCCAAGCTCACTGTCCCAGGCCGGTAAGGCAAAGCCAGGATGTGGAGCGCTTCAGGCCGTTCCTAGCATGTTGGCCAGTAGCGGCGGCTGAAGGTAGATCCCACCGTGCTGGGAGGCTCAGGCCGAGCGTGCAGGAGCCAGCCGCCCCGCGCGTAGGAATCCCGGAACCCTGACGCGTGGACCCGTGCCCGCGCTCTGCAGCCCATCCAACCCGGCCATGCCTTACCTCCCGCCGCTGCAACCCGGACAGGAACACCCAGGGCTGGCTCCCCGGCCCCGGAAGAGCCAGCGGGCGCGTGATCAAAGGACCCGGGGATGTGGGCGGGGCCTCAACCCGGGGGTGCAGCCAATCCGGTGGCTGAATGCGGAGGGCCCGAGCCTTCTGGAGCAGCCAATCCGGAGGCGGGGATGGGCATCGCGAAGGCGGGGACGAAAGGGCGTGCAGGGTCCACCTCGCGGCGGCAGGGGGCAGCCGAGGGCTGCGCAGCGGGGGGAGGAGCGCACAGGACCGCAGGCGGCACGGGTGGTTTCCTGGCTTGCCTGGGAGGGCCCAGGCTGAGCGTCCTAGTGCCTGAGAGTTGGAGTCGGACCTGGGGGCGAGGCCCGGCATCCGCCGCCCTCGGGTCACGCTGCGCTCTAGCCCTACACGCCAGGACCCTACGCCAGGCCCACAAGGCCGCCACCAGTGGTTGTTGGCAGGCTCTTGTGCTGTGCTCAGCCTGTGGAGGCGGGCGTTACTTCGCAGGGGTGAGACCCAGGCCCACCACCCTTTCTGCGTGCAGTCGAAGTGGCTGTGAAGCAGGCTGTTGTGAGGGTTAAATGATGATATGGAAAAAGAGCCTGGCACATGACTATGGCCTGAATATTACGTTGTTCTTGTTCACTTCTTTCCTATGTCATAGGCGACACAGGCAGCTCAGTAAGCTTGGTTCAAAGTTTGCAGTTTGATCATTAAAACGGTACACACTGGAGAAATCTGAGTAAGACTGATGAAGTTTACCAATGTCAGTATCCCGTTTGCTATTATTATAGTTTTGCAAAATGTTACCATTGGGAGAAGCTAGGCAGAGTGTACAAGGAATCTGTTTCCTTAAAACTGCACTGTGAGGGGCTGGAGCCGGCTTAGTGGTGAGCACTTGCCTGGCATAGGTGAGGACCTGGGTTCAATCCCCAGCACCACATACATAACTAAGTGGAGGAAAAACAAAAACAGATGAAAAAATAAATAAAAACGATTCTAAAAAAATATGTACTGTAAGGGGCTGCAGCAATGGCTCAGCGATTACAGCGTTTGCCTGCTTAACTAAGGACCTAGGTTCAAACCCCAGCACCACATACACAACTAAATGTCTGTGAGGCAAAGGCACTGTGAGTTACACTGACCTCAGATGTGTATATGTAAATACATATAACTTATTTATATATGCATTTAGTTTTTTTTTAAGAGAGAACACACAGAGAGAGAGAGAGAGAATCAGTTTTTATTTAGTTTTTTTTTTCTTCACATGGCTTTTGTTGCTCTGACTCAACTTAGCTGTGTACATGGATGCTGGGGTTTGAACCTGTGCACTTGCACATGCTGGGCAAGTGCTGTAACCACTGAGCCACAGCTCCAACCACTGAGCCACCACTCCAACTCCTGCATTTAGTTTTGTATCAGATCCTCCTCTTCTACCCAGAATCACAAATTATAGGATTACACCAGACTTGGGGAGGGGAAGTCACCAAAGAATATCAAGTTTGTGGCATCTGAACTAGGCTGCAGCCCTTTTGGGACATCAGGTGGATAAGGGATGGTCAGTGTCACCTTGTTCTTGCCAGGGGAACCCCTGAGAGTGTGTGTGAAATGCTGGGAACCAGGCCCTTCTCCCCACTGGTTGTCTGGCAGTGAACACTGCGAGTGACTTGGTCTGACCTGGCCTAGCTTTATTCCGGCCCTTCCAGACAAGTCTGAATGAGGACAGGTCTGGTGCAGAGGCGACCCAACTGGGAACCACAGGGCAGATGGGAACTTTGACCTCTTGTGTGCCTGCAGACACCACTATCTGACTGTGTAAGGTAGAGGGAAAGGAACGAAAGAAACCTCCGAGTCTGGAGGCTGTTAAGTGGCTGTCCTGGTGCTCTCAGGCTTTTGTGACTGGAAAGTAGGAGGACCACCCACCCCAGTTTATTGTGGGATCTGGGCCTGTTTTGTCTTGTAAGGAAGTGGGGAAATGATGGATTTGAGAATCTTGGCCCTCTTGGCTGCCCGCAACATTCAACTTTTGTCCTCATCCTCAGCACTTCCAACCACATTTCCTGAGGTCCTATGTAAGTAGATCCAGTGGTCATGTTGTATGTGGAAAGGGCCCAGTTCTCATGATCAGAGACTCAACATGGTTTACTTTCTTTACTCCTAAGATGGGACACCTCTGTGAGCTATGCAGGGCAGCTGGAACAACCCGATGATAACCAAGCAAGCTGGGCTGGAGTGGTGGCTCAGTGGTTACGGCAGTGCTTGCCCGGCATACATGAGTACGTGAGTTCAAACGCCAGCACCTCGTACAAGACAATGTCTCAGAGCAATGAAAGCCATGTGAAAAGCTAAATAAAAATCGACTCTCTCTCTATGTCCTCTCTTTCTTTAAAAAGTAAATAAATAAATAACCAAGCAAGCTGATGCCCAAAGCGTGTAATGCCATGGCCTGATCATCCAGGGCATGGTGGAATGGGACGTCAGGTGGGACTCCTGGACAGCTCTGTGCTGGTAGCTGCTTGAGGGATGCGCTTGATGCGTGTTTTCTTCCTGCATTGAAGATTCATGTCTCATGAAGCCCAAGCACAACCAGGGAACATTCCAATTCTGCAGGCCTTCATGCAGTCGTCTCTTCAGGAAAGGGTGTGGATAGGATGGGATTGAGGTGACACAGTATCAGCTTGCTCAGGTTTTGGCTGTCTCTTTCACCATGCTGCTGTGGTCATTACCTAGACTCGTGCTTCCTCTGCGAGTAAGGCCTCTCTCATCCTTGTGCCCTCCTGCTCCAGACCCCATGAAGAAATCACAAAACCAAGACCTGAAAAGTTTCAACTATTTTCTTTTCTTTTTTAAGGGGGGATGGCTGGAGCGGTGGCTCAGCAGTTATGGTGCTTGGCTGGCATGCTAGGGTCTCAAGAACTATATTGAACACAAGTGGTGAGAGCGGACAGCCTTGTCTTGTTCCGAGTTTAGTGGGAACGCTTTCAACTGTTCTCTGTTCAGTTTTATACTAGCTGAGGGTTTGTCATATATTGGCCTTCACAAAGTTAAGTTCCTTTGATCTCTATCTTCTCTAGAGTTTTGAGCATATGGGTGCTGGATTTTATTGAAGGCCTTTTCTGCATCAGTTGAGATGATCATGTTTTTTGTCCTTAATTCTGTTTAAGTGATGAATCGCATTTATTGATTTGCATCTACTGAACCAGCCTTGCATACCTGGAATGAAGTCCACTCAATCATGGTGAATTATCTTCCTGATGTGTGTGTGTGTGTGTGTGTGTGTTTCAGAGAGAGGAACAGTGAGAGAGAGAGAGAGAGAGGGAAAGAGAGAATGTTTTATTTAGTTTTTCATTTGGCTTTTGTTGGTCCGACACTTGCCTTGCACGTGGTGCTGGGGTTTGAACCCGCATCTCTGCACTTGCGAGGCAAGTGCTGAAACCCCTGAGGCACCGCGACAGCCCCTCCTGATGTGTTTCTTAACGCAGTTTGGTAGAACCTTATTTCTTGGAATAGCTTAATAAGAAGAGGTGTTAGCTCCTCCTCGTGTGTGGTAAAACTCCGAGGGGAATCCATCAGGTCTTGGGCTTTTCTTTTTTGGAAGGCTTTTAATTGCTATACTGATTTCAGTGTCTGTTATTGGGCTGTTTAGGATTTCAATATCATCTTGTGTCAATTTGGGGATGTTGAATGTGTCTAAAAATTTGTCCATGTCTTCAAGATTATCTAATTTAGAGGAGTATAGTTTTTCAAAATATGTTCTGATAATCTGCTGGATTTCCTCGGCATCAGTGGTGATCACTCACTTTTTATTGGTGATTTTGTTGATTTGTTTCATTTCCCTCCTTTTAGTGAGATTGGCTAGGGGTCTGTCAATTTTATTAATTTTTTCGAACAACCAGCTTTGTTTCATTGATTCTTTTCATTCATTCATTCATTTTGTTGTTGTTCTCAATTTCGATTTCAGCTCTGATCTTGATTTTTTCCTGTTTTCTGCTGGCTTTGGTCTTAGATTGTTCTTCCTTTTGTAGGACTTCAAGGTGGAGCATAAGCTTAACTATTCTGGATCTCTTCTGACTTTTAATGTAGGCACTCAATGCAATAAATTTTCCCCTCAAGAATACTTTCATGCTGTCTCAGAGGTTTTGTTATGTTGTATTTTCATTCTCATTTGCTTCCAAGAATTTCTTGATTTCTGCTCTCATGTCTTCTTGGACCCATCCTTCATTTAATAGTGTATTATTCAGTCTCCATGTATATGTGTATTTTTTTTTTTAGTAGTGGTGAGCTTTTTTTTTTTTTTTTTTAAAGAGAGAGGGACAGTGAGGAGAGAGATTGAGAGAGAAAGAGAGAGAAAGAGTCAACTTTATTTAGTTGTTCATGTGGCTTTTTGTTGCTCTGACACTCTGCTGTGTACGTGGTGCTGGGGTTTGAACCCACGGAGTCACTGCTCCAGCCCCTATATGTGTGTTTTGTTATATTTTTTGCTGTTACTTGCTAGAGTCATGATAATATCTACTTTTTAAATATTTGCTGAGCTTTCCTTTGTGAATGTGAATATGATCTATTTTGGAGAAGGATCCATGCGATGCTGAGAAGAATATTCAGCCAATTTGGGGTGGAATATTCTATAGATGTCTGTTAAGTCCATTTGATTTATGGAGTTGTTTGAGCTGGAGATCTTTATTGTTTTTTTGCTTTGAGGAGCTGTCTATTGGTGACAGAGGAGTGTTGAAGTCTCCCATTATTATTATTATTATTATTTTTTTGGAGGAGTAAAAGGAGTAGGATTTATTTAAGGAAGGAGAGCAGAGGCTCCGCAAGGCAGAGGGGGACCTGGAAGCAGGACACCTCTCTCCCAGTATTATTGTGTTGAGGTTCTCCAGAGATTTTATGTCATGGAGTAATTTACCCACATAGTTGGGAGTGTTGGTGTTTGAGAGTATATATGTACTATGGTTATATCTTCCTGTTGTGTTGCTCCCTTTACTAGGATGTAGTGTTTTTGTTTTTATTTATTTATTTATTTTTTGATATCTCTTCTGATTAGTTTATGTTTGAAATCTACTTTGTCTGATATAAGTATCGCAATACCAGCTTCCTTTCTTGGGCTATACACCTGGTAGGTTTTTTTTCCATCCTTTCACCCTCAATCCGTGGATGTCATTGGCTGTAAGATGGGTCTCCTGTGAGTAGCATATTGTTGGGTTTTGTTTTTTTGTTTTTTGATCCAATTGCTAATCTGTGACTCTTGATTGTTGCATTGAGACCATTCACACTCAGTGTTAGGATAGTTATGTGGTTGTGGTTCATAGTCATTGTAGCTTTTTTTAAATTTATTTTTTATTTTTTAAAGAGGAAGGGACAGTGAGAGGAGAGACAGAATCATTTTTTTTTTAAGAGAGAAGGACAGTGAGAGAGAGAGAGAATTGATTTTTATTTAGTTTTTCACACGGCTTTCGTTGCTCTGACACTTAATTATGTAAATGGGTGCTGGGGTTTGAACCCATGTACTCACGCATGTTGGGCAATAGCCATAACTGCCAAACCACTGCTCCAGCCCCTGAGAATCAATTTTTATTATTTAGTTTTTTCATGTGACCTTTGAGGCTCTGACACCTCATTGTGTATGTGGTGCTGGGGTTTGAACCCGTGTACTTGTGCATGCCAGGCAAGCACCATAACCACTGAGCCACTGCTCCAGCCCCCTAGCCATTGTGTTTTATTAGTAAGTTCTGTGCTGTCTTGGTTGTCTATTGATAGCATGTACCTTATTGAATTTCCTGTTTGTGGGTTTTGAGGAAAGTTTGCTTGTTCTTCTATCTTGAGTTTACCTTTGAGGATTCTTGGTAATGCTGGTTTTCTGTTCACAAATGTTGCAAACTTGGATCTTATCATGAAAAGTTCTTATTTCCCCCTCAAATCTGAAGCTGAGTTTTGCTGGGTATAGTATTCTTGGCTGCATGTTGTGGTCATTCAGATGTTGAAAGGTCTGCTTTCTAGGATCTTCTTGCTTCCAGAGTCTGAGCTGAAAAGTCAGAGGTGATCTTTATTGGTTTGTCTCTGAATGTGATTTGGCGTTTCTCCCTTGCCGCTTTTTTTTTTTTTTTTTTGAGAGAGAGAGAGGGAGTTAGAGAGAGAGAAAAAGAGAGAAACAACTTTATTTAGTTTTTCACATGGCCTTCGTTGCTCCAACACTTAGTTGTGTACGTGGTGCTGGGGTTTGAACCCGGGGCCTCATGCTTGCCAGGCAAACACCGAAACCGCTGAGCCACCACTCCAGCCCCTGGTTGGAATCTTTCTAAAGAGAAAAAAAAAAAAAAGCCTATTGATTTGAAAAATAAATAAATAAATAAAAAATAAAGAGAGAGGGACAGTGAAAGAGGGAAAGACAGAATCAATTTTAGTTTGAGATTTATGGGTCCGCGGCAGTTGTTTTTTCTCTTCTATCACTGGGACATCCATCTTGGGTGGTTTGAAGGTTGCTGGACCTTCAGCCATTCGAGTAGCCTGGGAACAGATCAGCTCCATGGGCGAGGCCTTCTGGGCTCCTTTGTAGGCCTGAATGGCAAAACCTTCAGAATCAGACTTCTGAAGGGGTCTTGGTCCAAAAAGGCTCCAGTTATCTGACGAGTTTCTGTCCTTACCCCCACTTCCATGATCCATGGTGCTAGGATTTGGACCAGGTAAGGCTGCAGAGGAACCAGAAGTAAACCAGCCTCTGGGCCTCTGCTTAGGGGAAGAGGGAGGGGTGCTGCTTGGGGTAGACGGGACTGATGTAGGCTGCTTCTCTTCTCTTATTATCTCTCCACTCTGCAGCTTTAGTTTGTGGAGAGCTTCTGCCACTCGGAGGTACTTGGTCTCCTCGGTGGTAAGGCCCTTGTGGGGTATATAACCAGCATCTCTCAGACCTGCCTGTTGTTCAAAACGCTGAATGTTCTAATGTTCTCCTAGGTCCGTTCAGGCACTTCTGGTCATCTTGAAGCCATTGAAAGACTGGGATCCAGGTGCTTTTTCTATTTATAATTCATAGTTGACTCCCTGCCACCTTACCCCAGTAAAAGTGATGTCACAGGACTATGCTGACAGACAGGTGTTAATCACCAACACTGTCCAGGTGCTGCAAATTAGCAGAGCTTCCCGGGAAGAGGCCATCCAGAGGTTCTGCTTTCTCGCTGCTTCCAAGCTGCCTGCGGCCCGAACTCCGGCCCTAAAGAGGATCCAAGGATCCACATCTCCCAAGAGGTTGTGGCGCAGTCCAGACCCAAGCCATCGTAAGAGCGGCGGCAACACTAACCAACCTCACCACCGGATGGAGAGCACTAGCTCGTCCCTCTCTCTTTAGAACAAAAATTCTTCCATCATTCCTGTAGTGTGATCAGCTGAAGATTTCAGTTCTGTTGCTTCCTTTTTCAGCATGTCTATTTTTTTGATAATAGAGTGTTTCATGTCTTGAGTTTTCTCAGTCCCTTCATTATATCTTCTTTTAGTTCACTGTTACTCTTAGTAATCAGATTGTTGATAATTTTTCTAGGTTTTCATCCTCTTCCCTATCTGTGGGCTCCTTGTTGGGGGAGTTGTGGGTTTGAGGCAAACCTTTTCTAGTTTGATTCTGCTTCTTTTTTTCTTTCTTTCTTTCTTTTTTTTTAAGAGAGAGGGACAGTGAGAGAAAGGAGGAGTCAATTTTATTTAGTTTTTCATGTGGCTTTTGTTGCTGTGGCACTTTCTTGTGTACATGGTGCTGGGTTCAAACCAGTGTCCTCGTGCATGCCAGGCAAGCACTGTAACTGCTGAGCCACTGCTCCAGCCCCCCTAACTTACTTCTATTGAGAGATTCTCATTTATCACATTGCTTTAGTTACTGTATCTTTATTTTGTCTTGATGCTGACAGGACACAGGACTTCCTTTGTAGTCCTGTTTTTCCAAACTGTCTTAGATATCTTTGGTATTTTGTCCTATGATTTCCAGAATGAAGTTTGTCTAATTCCTTTAAAACGGTTAGCTTCCCTAAGCTTCCATTTCCTTTCCCATGACCTATACCTCTCAGGATTGCCAAGACTAAGTGAACATGGAGCCTGGGAAGGGCTGGGGCACTGTGGTATCATCTTCCCCAAATGCCAGAGCTGGTGCAGTCACTGCTTTTAAAGCCTCTGTTGGCTTCCCAGTCATGCAGAGTAAAGTTCAAACGCTGCCTGCCAGGCCATCTGACCCTAGCTTACCTTTCCCATGGCACTGCCTGCCCCTCCCTCCTCCCTGCCCACTATGACCATCAAGTTCCAGACAGCAGGCTTGCTGCCTGCCAAGCAAGGACCTGCCCTCTCCCAAGGGTGTCCCTTCAGCCAGGGATTCCCTCATCCTTCTCAGATGATGTTTCTTCCTTTGGGGAGGATCAATCAGCCCCTTGGTGTTCCTTTATCGCGTTTATCCTTTGCATTGATTACTCATGTCTGCTATAATTCTATTTATATAATGAACCCAGCACAGCCCTTGGTATTTCCAAAATAGGTGCCAGCCACACCCCACCTTTGGTGCCATATACTCCTTCACCAATTTAACACAGCAATCATGGATGGTAACGCGTCCAAGATCACAGAGCTTGTCAACAGCTGAGCTGAGACCTGGACCCTGGCCTAAATCCAGCACTCACACCTGTCACACCAGGCAGCCTTTCCATGAATGTATCATTCCTTCCTTTCATGAATCCGTTCCCTGTTCCATCCTTCCAACTGAGCTCTCTGCAACAGCAGCCCTCCTACTCTGCCTCCTGCAGCTCATTCTACCCAGGCTGTCACCTCTCTCGTTTCATGCCATCTGTCACCCAAGCAGGTACCTCTGTGAGGACTGTGTTTAGCACATTGCTGGTATTCAGGACACAGAATACAGGGCCTCACGGCCTCACCTTCAGACACTGAGATGATGTTAGCTGGGCATCACAGACCAAGGACAGAAAATAAACCCTTCACACCCTAAAGCTTCCTAAAACCGGAAAGCAACCAAGGCCATGGCTTATAACACCAGGTTTCTTTTCGTTGTTGTTGTTTGCTTTTGTTCCCCCCAAAGAGAGGACAGTGAGAGTGAGGGAGAGAACCAATTTTATTTAGTTTTTCGTGTGACTTTCGTTGCTCCGACACTTTGCTGTGTGCATGGTGCTGGATTTTGAACCCATGTCCTTGCACATGCCAGGCGAGTGCCATAACCGCTGAGCCACCACTCCAAACCCACCCCGCCTTCTTTTTTTTGCATAATTATCAGGTCTCTAGGGACAGGGGCCAGCCTGAATGGAGGATGAGCAGGAGTTCTGCAAATCTGCACTGGCTTGGACCATCAGAGCCAACACCCAGCATGTCAACAAAGGGTGGCAGAAGTACAGTGCTTGTCCCCACAGCTAGGAGCTGCACTGGTGGCCTTTGAGCTGATTTCCTCTCATCACCCATGCCCAAAGTTTTTCTCTCCAGCCACAAGTCCTGCAGGCTGCAGAAGGATAACCCCACACTTCGCATTTGCCCGAGGATGAAGTGAAAAATCACCACCGAGCAGTAAATGTGAAGGTGACGAGCCAGCTACCTGCACGAGGGTCCACAATGATGTGATGGGGGACCTTCCAGAACACCCCATCCATCCACTTGGTCACTTGGTGGTTTCCTGACTCTGTCACTCGGATCAGCATTGACAGGCTCAATCTCGTCACACACACTGGCTCCGACAAAAGAAAGACTTGATAGGAGGAGGGGGTGACCACGATGAGATGGGCAAAGGCAGCCTGCAGAGTCAGAATTTCAGAGGGAAAGGTGCCCAGTGAGCACAGGGGATGTGTCCTGCGTGGAATGCAGTCAACAGGTTCTTGCTCAGCAACCGAATTTCTGCCTTTTTGACTCTTCATAGATAGTCACAAACCAACTATTTAACTCAGGGTGACATTTATTACCCTACAAACATGCCAACTTCATCTGGGCACATACATTAGCCTCTATGTTGCTTGCGTGACTCTTGTCCTGGAAGCGTGGCCCTCTTCCACTGACCACTCAGCTTCTTGGCTTCTGAAAGCTGGCCAGAGGGATTCACCAGTCTTGACTTGAGAAGCCAGCCACCACTGCTGGGTGCATATGTTTATCTGATTGTGATAACTGTTCACTCTTTTCTCTCCTCCTCAAGTCACAATGGCTTTTAGATGGCACTCTCTAAACCTTCCTGCCAAGACCCCTCAGGGACCAGACTAGAGTCCCGTGACTGTCCCTTTCAGGCATAGATTACATGCACGAAGTTCAATTCCTCCACTTTATTTTTTGAGGTGTGAGATCTCTCTGTGTGTATTTGTATATAATATACACATGCACTTTTTTTGGGGGTGGTGGTGGTCCTGGGAATTGAACCCAGGTCCTTGCACAAGCTAGGCAACAATTCTACCACTGAGCCACATCCTTAACTCTTTTATGTTTTTATTTAAAGAGAAAGAGGGACAGTGAGAATCACCTTTAGTTTTCATGTGGCTCTTGTTGCTCCGACACTTCACTGTCTACATGGTGCTGGGGTTCGAGCCCACATCTTTGCACATGCCAGGCAAGCACTTCAACTGCTGAGCCACTGCTCCAGCCCGCCCTTTTTAATTTATTATTTATTTATTTTTAAAGAGAGAGGGACAGTGAGAGTGAGAGAGAGAGAGAGAGAGAGAGAGAGAGAAACAATTTTTATTTAGTTTTTCATGGCTTTCATTGCTCTGAACTTTGTTGTGTATGTGGTGCTGGGGTTTGAACTAACGTACTTGTGCTTGCCAGGCAAGTGCTGTAACCACAGAGCCATCGCACCAGCCCCCACTTTTTATTTTTTGAGATAGGGTGTTAATTTGCCAAGACTGGCCCCAAGCTTGCAATCCCCCTGGCCTCAGCCTCCTGAGCGGCAGGCACTACAGGGATGAACTACTATGCCCATTTAGTTTTCTATGATTTGACCTCATTGTACTATATTTTATTCTACTTCCACATGGCCTTCTTCCTGCCTGCAGCCTGGGGAACAGTTCACTTACTTCCACTTGCTCACTGATGTTGCCTGCTGTTCTCTGCCTGCAAGTCCTATCCTCCATGTGTCTTCAAAATGTGGCACTTGCCTTTGTGACTCCCCCCCCCCCCCCGGAAAGCTATGCTTGTTATGCCTCCTTGTCCTGGATGAAGCCCACCTCTCTCTCCTTCCTGCTCCTCCAGGACCGGGTTAGAACCTCCCGGGCTGACCGGGCAGGCCCTCAGTCCCAGGCAGCAGAACGGCAAGGAGGAAACAAAACAAATTCTGACTGACTCCAGCTATAACACTGCATTCTTCACTCCAGTTTTCCAAATGACAAATCTTCCACAGGGCAACCCTTGACCTCTAGGGCAATTTGTAAAAACCCAGCAGAAGAGCTGGGGGTGAAGTTAAAAGACTTGATGTGAAGGACTCACGGTGAACCCTGAAAGAGAATAGACACTAACACACATGTGTGTGAAATACTGATTTTTATTGGCTGGCACAGGATTACAACCTATTTTTCCAATGTCCTTTCCTCCCATGCAGCTCAAATGGAAGGAAACTGGTTAACACAGAGAGGAACAGCACACTCACAGGGTTAAGCATTTGTTTTTACAAAAAGAAGTCGGATACGGGATTGGTGGAATGCTAGGGGAGTACAAAAGCCCTCTCTAGGCTACAGGGGAGTCTGTCCCCTGTTGCTGGCACCACACAGGGAAATGTGTTAAGTGAAGAAGGGGCAGGGCCACATACCTCAGGCCAGCTAGCAAGGAAGGTGGATGGCATCTGCTGTGCACCTGTCTAGGGTCAAACCAGGGTCCGGGCCAGTGCCCCTTTCTTCTCAGCTCTCTTCTCCCCAACCTGACAGTACTTCTGGCTATATCTATGGGGAGGAGATGTGAAGAAAGTCCAAGAGAAAAGGAAACAGGAAAACTCAAGTTTCCTTCTATCCTCTCTGGGCCAATTTCCATCCCCAGCAGGGCTTGAGAGCCCTGCAAAGTCTTCCTCAGGAGCACTATGGAGACTGTGTGGAGGCCAGGCCTGCAGGGCCACGTGCGGGTGAAAAGCTCGACTCTCTGTGCAAAGCCAAGCCAGGTTGTTTGGCTGACACAGAAAGGGGGAAAAAAAGACCATGTGCCCACAGGTTGGGTAGCTCCAAAGTCCTGGAGCACATATGGATTGGGGACAAGGGCAACAGCACTCTAAGCCACCATTTCATTATCTTATACTAAGTGCTAAGAGGTTTAACCAACACACCAGCCCTTCCTTCCTTGTAAGTGCTGTTCCTTGGATCCCCAGTCCCCAGATGCTCACTGGAAGTTATTCCTGCCACCCTCTTCAAAGACGACTCCACCTGCTGGTTGTTCCATTTTCTACCCTTTCTATAATTATGAAACACCCTGAGTACGCGGGCCCTTGGCTCTGTCTCAGTTTCAGAGACATTACTGGAGTTGGCTGTTTAAACCTCAACTAAAATACCAAAGCACTAGAGGAAGGGACAAGAAAGACTTGTGTCCTTTGGGAAAAGTAGAACTCAAAAGATCTCAGCAACTCTGCCTCAATCCAATGGGTTTCCTGGAAGGAGTCTGCATCTGGACAGTGCACTGAGTTCACTTTTTAAACTGGAATGGTCCCAGGGACCCTAACCTTTCTGATGCTGATGGTGGGTGAGTGGCCTGAGTGATCACAGTGAGGAAATCCCTTAGGAAAGCCTCTGATCCCACAGCTGTGGTCACATACACAGAACTGGGGCCTGGCCACTCAGAGCCCATCCCTTATGAAAGTCACTGGACAGGATGGAAGGCAAGGTCCTTGAAATAAGGGCTAGGCTGGCAATAGCAAGAACGAAGATGCCACTACTGGGTTACTCTCCTGGATACAGCTGGGTAGATAAGCAACACTCATTTTACAATAGTCCCCAATATCCCCAAATGCTCCTGACATCCTTAATGAAGCAAATGGCTAACTGGTAGCCATCTTTCTTTTGATGCACTAACTGAAATTTTACTTATTCTAACTACCAACTTTTCTGATTACAAAACAGCTTGAAAATGTTTAGACATGAAACAATGAATCAATAGAACAGATCCAGCATTTATAAAACTGTTCCACATATTTCTTTCTTTTATGATAGAGTGGATCAATTAATTTCCTAGCCACCAAAGTCAAACCATGCCTCATGTATCTGCACCTTGAGCAACAAACGCATTTATGTCCACTCACAGATGGATGTGAAAGGCTGAGGCTCTCAGAGGCTAAATGAAACACTGGCAGCAAGTTAGATTCTTGAAGGAGAATCCCCTTGGAAAACCCTTGAGCAAAAATGCTCACAGCCACAAGAGGAGTTGTTTCTGTCTGCAAGCTGTGGACTAGATGTCTGTCATTCCCCTCTGACCTCTTTCATGTTCTCAGGAGAACACAAGCCTCTTGCTTCCTGAGAAAGGTCTCTAAGTCCTCCTTGCATCCAGTGCTCTGCAAGTTTTCCAAAACCTGACCTAGATCTGTGCTTAGGGAGGCTTTGTGTGGAGTAGCAGCCCTGTGTGTTACTGGGTCTTAATAATCTGTGTCCACTGTCCCTGGCTAAATCATGTCTATTATGCTTCATGATAATGAAGCATGTCCTTTAGATTACTTATCTACAATTTTCTCCATAACAAAGGGAGGTTTAAAGGCCAACCTTTAACCCTGAAAAGCATTTTCATTTTCTTCTTTTTTGAAACAGGGCCTTGCCTGCTAAATTGCTGAGGCTGGCAATGAATTTGCAATCCTCCTGCCTCAGCCTTCAAAGTGGATGAGATTATAGGTATGCACCACTGCACCCAGCCTGAAAAGTCTTTTTGCAGTGAGACAATACAGTGGACCACTTGGATGTGTCCTTGCTTTAGGTTAATCCTTTTTTTTTTTTTTTTTCTGTACCAGGGATTAAATCCAGGGGCCCAGAGTACTTAACCTCTTAACCACTGAACCATATCCCCTGTCCTTTTTATTTTGTGACACAGTCTTGATAAATTGCTTAGGGTCATGATAGCCGCTGAGGCTGGCCTCGAATTTGCAATTCTCCTGCCTCAGCCTCCTGAGTGGCTGGAATCACAGTTGTGTGCCACCATGCTTGGCTAAGTTAACATTTTCAATTCAGTACAGAAGTGCTCAGGAAGACAGACCCCAATCAGGATTACTTCCTGTAGGGATGTATAGGTTATCTCACTGGTAAAATGATTTCCCAAAAGTAAGCCACTTGGCACCATAGCACAGGCTGAAGGCCTAGCACTAGGGCTGAGGGACCTTCATTTGTTTTTTAATCTAAATGCCCAGCTGGGACATTTTTCAAGCCTGGAGGAGCTATTGCAGTAGACTGCTGAGATGTTCTCTGAGCAGGACTCCCACTGATAACAAGCATTCTGTTAGGTAATTATTCCAGAACAGAATGGTGAAATGACAGTGCTACCGTTCCCACGTCCTTTAAAGCTTGTGCCCAAGGTTTTAGACTGTTTCTAGTATTGCCGGATAAGTAAGTCTTTGGGTTTAAAACTGGGAATGTGAACCAAAGAAAACCTGCAGTGACTCCACGCGCCTGCTAGAGAAATAAGCAATGATGCTTACCCTCCAGGTACTGATCTTAGCTTTGCTGCCACAGCATTCTCTTTAGCAGAGCCCTTCTGATCTGCTGAATTCTGAGGTACAGCTGCGTCCTTTTGAGCTCCCCTCCCTAGGGGGACAGTTCCGTTCTCTAAGACAAGTTCAAGCTCACCCAGTCATCACTGGAATGTGTGCTCTCCACACAATGCTTCAGGGGGAGACAAGACCCTTTCACTGAAAAAGCTTCATGTCACAGGGGCTGCCAAAATCATGTGACTGCTGGCCTCAGCTCAAGGAGTGCACCCAAATCAACATAACATGGGATTCTTTTTGTTTACTTACTCACTCCTTTTTATTATTTATTGTAGTACCAGGGACTGCTATCAGGGCCTTAAAAATGCTCTGCAAATCTCTTACCCCAGCCTTTTCACTGTTTAGTTGAGACAGGTTTCATCAAGTTGCCCAATCTGGCCTTGAACCTGCAATCCTTGTGCCTCGGCCTCCTGAGTAGCTCATTTATTAATTTTTAAGGGAAATAGGAAGACAAATTGTATGGTTACACAGAAGGTAACAGGTATCATTTTCTCAGATGCCTTGTTTAGGTTCCTTGTATCCCTGCAGGGTTATCAGCTTATTAGCAAAAGACAAGAGTTTCTGGTGCTAATGCAAAAAAAAAAAAAAAAAAAAAAAGTCAAAATGGGAAGTGGCCCTGTCAGACGCAGTGGGTGGAAGGCTGCCAGGCTCACGGGGATTCTGCCTCAGACTTCCAGGCTCCCAGGACCACAGTGACTCATGTAAACCCAAAGCACGGACACCAGTATCTTACACAGATTATAAACAATGTTCCCCAATTTGCAAATTTTTGCCTTAAAATCTCAAAAGTCTCACAGCTTTAGGTGCTACCTACTGTGACATGGAAAACACAGCCCTCCTGGATAGGGAAGTCTCCATCACAAAGTTCACCCCAGAGCTCACAAGGTGACTCCAGGGCGCTCTCCCACCCACTCCAATGAGGTGGGTGTCCAATGGAGGTTCAGCTAGGCTATCAACACGGACAGCTCCACAGCCTCCAGGAAACAGGCCCCCACACACAGCAGGGCTCAGAATCCATGCCACCTCAACCAGGCAATAGGAACTGCAGAGCCTCAGGGGCTAACCTCTCTTACAGTCCTTAAAAATAAGTACTAGCAGGCTGGAGTGGTGGCTCAGTGGTACAGCACTTGCCTGGCACGTGCGAGAACCCGGGTTCAAACATATACACAGCTAAACATCAGAAAAACAAAACCAAATGAAAAGCAAATAAAATTGATTTTTTCTCCCTCTTTCACACTCTCTTAAAAGAAAAACTTACAATAAAAAAAAAAATAAGGGGGCTGGAGCGCTGCCTCAGCAGTTATGGTGCTTGCTTGGCATGCACAAGTACACGAGTGCAAATCCTAGCACCACTTACACAACAAAGTGTCAAAGCAATGAAAGCCACATGAAAAACTCAATAAAAATTGATTCTCTCTCTGTCCTCCTTTAAAAAAAAAAAAAGTACTGGCAAAGCCATTTTTTAAATTACTTAATCATCATTAAATAATCACCCCTTCCCCATAGCTGCTTGAGTTAATGGTCCTGTGTGTCTCCCATTTCTTGTAAAGATGTGGAATATTTTCTGAAATGCAGATGGGAACAGGATGAAGCTGTAGTATTAATTACAGCCAACTCCCATTTCTCTTAAAGCCAAATATCACACCATTATGGAGATTTATTTCTCCAGGGATTCTTGCAATTTTAAATCTATTCTCAATGAGGAAGGGCTTAGAATACGCTTCAGAAATATTAAAATCATATAATTGGGGCAAAAATTGCATTGTGGTTACTAAATCCTTCTTGTGAACTAAGAGAGTGAATCTTAGGCTAAGCTGTTTTTAGAAGCAGATGAAGATGAGGACTCTGCCAAGGACATCTGCACAGCATAGATGGAAACGAGAAATACGTGAAGCTCAGCTTGCAAAACCCACACCCAGATCTACTGAAAGACTGATCAGCACCTCCAATGAGCACTGTGGAGAAGAAAAAGAGGAAGGAGAGAGAGGAGGAGCGGTTCTGCCTAGAACATTTTAATTTGTTTTTTTAAAGCCACTAATGGTGACATTTTTCTTATAAGTAATAAGTCTTAGGGACTTTACATGGGCTCACTTCTGGGGTTGGGGATTTAGCTCAGTGGCAGAGCGCTTGCCTAGCAAACGCAAGGCCCCAAGTTTTTAGGCCCTCAGCCCTGAAAAAAAAAGAAAAAAAAAAAAAGGGCTCACTCCTACCATCAAAATAGAAAATATTTCTTTGCCATAAAGAACTTGACCATGTAACAACACATTTATAAAACTACTGCAAAATATTCCCAGAGGGTAGTAACCTACTCTGCTCCCCAGAGGCTATGGGAAGCAAGGCCTCGAGTGCCTCCCTATTCCTTGGGGCTGCATTGCCATTGCAGAAAATGGAAATCCTGCAGTGCTACCACCCTCCGTCTGGGCCACATTCTGTGGCCTCAGAGGGGTGATACTCCCTCACCCTCTGATCCCAGCAAGAAGGCTCAGCTCTGGCTCAGTAGTGAGGAAGCCCTCTACACACAGGGCAGAGGGGTGGTGGACATTCATGAAAACAAAACACAGTCAACTAATTAACTGTTATATTTGCTATGAGGAAAACCAAGACACCTGGTTTCATGGCTGCACTGTTTATTTATGGTATTGGGGACTAAACCCAGGGTCATTTACATGCTAGGCAAGCACTCTAGCACTGAGCTAAGCCCTCAGTCCTTTTCATTTTATTATTATTTGCTTGAGATAGGATCTCCCTAAATTGTTGAGGCTGGCCTCAAACTTGCGATCCTCCTGTCTCAGTTTCCTGAGTTATGGGGCTACACTGTTTCTACAGATAATCTAATATGGTTGACTCTTAGTAGTCCTTCTCCTTCCTTCTTAAACACAAACATACACAGAATTAAGTCTTGGTTCAAAAAGATCATATGACCTCATGTGTTTCTCCATGGCTAAAACTTATACACTTAAAAAAAAAATTCATTTGGGGCTGGAGAGGTGGCTCAGTGGTAGAGCATTTGCCTGGCATGCACAAGTACCTGGATTCGATCCCCAGCATCACTTACACAACTAAGTGGAGGAAAAACAAAGACCAGATGAAAACATAAAACTAATTCTTTTTTTCACTCTCTTTAATAAAAAAATTATCAAACTAGATAAAAAAAAAAATCCATTGGCCAGGCATGGTGGTACATGCCTATTCCCAGTGGCTTGGGAGGCTGAAGCAGGAGTATCACAAGTTCAAAGCTATCCTCAGCAACTTAGTGAGGCCCTGTCTCAAAATAAAAAATTAAAAAAAAAAAAGGGCTAGGGATGTGGTTCAGTGGTTAAGCCCTGCTGGTGGGTTCAATCCCTGGTACCCTACCCTGTCCCCCCAAAAAAATCCATTGTTGTATTTTTCATCTTGAGTATGGTGGGCCCTGATGGACACTCCAGTAGCCATTAGATTCTAGGACATGCAATTTACTATGAATCAGAGACTGTACTGGCCATAAATATAGGAACCTGTTTTTATCAAACCTGAATGAGGCCAGCATTGGTAGAATTAATGGCAAATCAATGTCAAGAAAATATTCTGCATGGAGGATAGTTTTTGTACCTTCTTTTTTGTTTCTTTTTGCCTTCTTTAGAGACATAAAGGTTGTTCCAACTATGGATCTAACCAATCTATCACCAAAAAATCTCCAACTATGTCAGTAAAAACAGCCAGTGTTTATGGTTTCAGAGAGCAGAAAACATGAGCTCATGCTCATCAGAATCCAGTGCAGCAGGAAATAGCACCAGTTCAACAATTGTGGGGTTGGACAAAGCCTCCTTTTGTCAGTTAAGAAAGCATCAGCACAAGCTCTCCCGTTAACTGCATTAAAAGGAACCATTCATGTCACTGAAAAGTACTTCTTGGCACAGTTCATTTTCTTGACCCAGAGACTTCAATAACAATCAAAACTGGACTTTTCAGGGTAGTATATTATTACACCAGTCAAAAAATTTTCAGATCATTGAAAAATGCAAATTATTATTACCAATGTGGTTCCCTTTTCAGGAACATTGACTGTTTTCCTGCAAAGCACTTTCAAACATATCATCAAGTAGAATTTATCTGAAAAAAATGTGTCTTTTGAATTCTACTTAGTGCTTAGTTAAATTTATTTTACCTTCCTCTTTATTTGAACAGAACTTTACAATGCTCTAAGTCAGGCAACGAGAAGCAGTGTTTCTTTTTAAGCAAGACCTATGAACAGTATGTGGGCATTTGAACTCAAATCCCAAGGTGCTATTTCTATCTACTGGGAGCCTACCTGGGGATATAATTCCTTTCCCAGAGGCAAGACAACATTTCAGGAAAACTACCAGCACTACTTTTTGGCTCTGTGTTTCAAGATTTGGAGAGAGAATGCAAACTGAGTAGATAGCAAAATTTAAAGTTCACCAACTGCTGTCCAAAAAAATGCTGAACACTAAATGACACAGATCTACCAAATATATACATTTCCTTTAGTGGGCGGGAAGAGCAAAAGCTTTTCAAAGTTTCACTATTTATTAGAATTTTTAAATAAAGAGATCTATGGTTTTAATTTCACATGTTGGCTATGTTTTGACAAAGGAGATGCCACTAAGAAAAGAGCAACAATCTCTTGTCCTAAGTCAGGGATCAATCAGTGTCCCCCTCTTCAACTCCACCCCAGCCTCAATTCTCAAGGCCCGTTTTGAGTCCCTTTTACTTCCCAACTAACAACACAAATGGCAAATGAAGGCAGCATGAAACCTGTATCCAAAACCAACCATATCATCTGCGGCAAACCAACGCATCATGTAGCCACAGAGGTGAATGACTGTATGGCCTCTCACAGCTCTTCTCAGCACAAGGCGGACCTTTTCACATCCTGGTGGAGAGCAATTTAATATTTCTGAGCATGCTCCATGCTGTTACAGGTCTACAACATTACAAAGGCAAGCACACACGTGACCTTCCCCTGTGTACTTTTCAGGTTGCCCAGTGTGGGGACAGGACTGTGCAGGACTGCACCTGCAAAGGACAGCAGATGCTCCAGAGCACAGGGTGATGCCCAGTTTAGCATGATATAAGGCAGACAAGGGTAAAGAGAGGCCGCTGTCGGCAATGCGTAGCACTACAGAAAAGACTCCAGGCCAGCAGCACAGAAACAGTGCTTGATGCTCCAGTTTTTGAGATAGTAATCCCAAGAATCCAGTTCAAAGTCTACTGTGAATATGTAGGACAGAATTTAATTTCTATCACTGTTTCTCTGGGTCTGGGCTGAGACCATTTGCCTGGCTTGGTAGTAAAAAAGAAAATAGATTTCTTCCTGTTTCTTTCTTTGCATGGAAACACAGCTTAAAGACAAGGCCACAAGTTCTGGGAGCACTGTGAAGATGACTAAATTCCTCCTGCGCTCTCGGTAACTACAGTCCATGTCTGGGGAATGGAGAGAGGTCAGGGAAATGTATCTAGCTGTTAGCATCAAAAACGAAAATGTAAATTAATTGTGAGGGTCTCCACAACAGAAACACCCCAAATCAAAAACAAAAACCCTTGAGAAATTCAACAGTTAAATTCTTTCTAAAAGTCATTTATTTACATATTATATGTCCAGGATATAATGTGTAGATAAATGTAGCCTGCAGTGAAAAAGTGATCAACCTACTGGACTGAACAGCACATTCTAGGACAAGTTCTTAAGAAGTTTCATCTCACATTGGTATATTTTAATAAAAAAATTAAAAATCAAAGAAAATATCTGGCCAGGGCTGGGCTGAGACAAACAGGAACACTTCAGAACCCAAGGTGGAGAAAACGTTTGCCTCTCTTCAGAGGGGGTGTAGAGGTGTGAAAAGGGAGGGACAGATCATGCACAAAAGTACTTACAAATTACATACCCAGCCCCCACCCCCTCAATAAAAAGAGAAGAAAAAGCCCCATCACTTAACACCAAATAGCAACATTACCAATACGCCCTTCCCTTCTCGCTGCCTATCATGCCTTATTTGAAAGAGGAGGCCTGTGGAGAGGTGAAAAGAGCCAGGGTGAGGGGGATCTGCACTTCAGTCTAGCTTCCAATTTCCATCTCTTACAGGAAGTCTTCAGTCATCTGATGCCTGACATGGAGCTCTGAGCAGAAACCGAGTATGTGGTAGCCACGACCGGGGTGCCGTTGTTGGTGGAGTAGCCTTGCCTCAACGTTTCAAAGTATGACGCCTGTACCGGTTTGTGACACTGCAGCACTTTTATGGCATCTTCTATTTTAAACCACTCCCTCTTCCTTCCTGTAGAGGCAGAGAAATGAGTACAAGTGGGAAGCAACTAGGAGGTTAGAAGCCTAGAACTGTCCAGAAAATGTAGAAGAAAACATTAAAGCAATGCTTCTAACACTTCTAAAATATGTATTTTATAAAATTTTCCTCTTCTTTTCTTCTTTTTTTTAAAGAGAGAGAGGGAGAGAAAGAGGAAATTAATTTATTGTTTCTTCTGACCCTTGTTTCTTTGACACTTGAGTTGTTTGTGGTGCTGAGGTTTGAACCTGGGTCCTTGTGCATGCCAGGCAAGTGCTCCAACCCGAGTCCCTGCTCCAGCACTTTAGCCTGGATAACTAAGTGTCGAGGAAACAAAGGCCAGATGAAAAAATAAATAAAACTGATTCTTTCTCCCTCCCTCCCTCTCTAAAAGAAAAGAAAAAGAAATGCAAGCATACTTTATATGCTCCAAATATTATACAAATGCTTAATATAGAAAACAGGTAAGGAATGGAAACCTAAGACTAAGTGACCATGTCACAGGGCCTTCCAGTGTGCTAGTGTTTTCCTCCACGCTCCAAGCCATGGGACTTCCCTTGGCTTGTGTAAAGGATCCAAAAGTATTTCTACCTTCTGAAAAAATTAATGTAAACATCTGTTGCCAGAAAACTAGGATGGCTGGCTTATAATCAGCTATTTATTTAAAAAGTTAAGTGATATATCTACCTAATAGAAAATACAAAAGAAGCCAGGCGTGGTGGTGCACACTTGTAATCCCAACTACTCAGGAGGCTGGGGTTGTGAGGCTGAGGCAAGATGATCGAAAGTTTGATCATCAGCCTGGGCCTTAGCAGGAGGCTGAGGATGTAGCTCAATGGTAGAGCACTTGCCTAGAGTGTGTGAGACTGTGGGTTCAATCCTCAGCACTGAGAAACAAAGAAACAAAAAGCAAAAAAATCCTCAACACAATCACTATTATCTTTGCAGTCTTTCTTCCTTTGTGGCAATAAATAAGCAAGAACATTATTGAGTGTGTCTTCTGAACTATGAACTGAGTTGGTTAATGGTCAAATCTTTTACCTTTAAAGAAAAGTATATTTTGGAAAAGTGTAATATTAATTTCTGCTATAAACTAACAGATGGATAAAATTCACTTGCCAAAATCCTACCCGCTCCTGTTGATATGTGCCTTCTATCCATATCCCCACTCACAGTTAATGTAGGCAGAATGTAGCCCTTCAGTTCTTAAAGGCTTTGTGTCTCATAATAATGCAACAAACTACATAAGTTCAGAGTAGGACTGCTGAAAACAGACTCCTTGACTTCAGTGATGGGGCCTGAAAAGGAGATGGAGATGAGTGTAGAGCAGCCCTATCCTCAGCACTCTGTCAGGCAGGAGTCACACATGCATGCTATTAATTTTTAAGGTATTCTTGCTCTATTAATATCCAAACAAGCCTTTTACTCCACTTCTGAAAACTGTTTCCAATGAAATAATCTAAGATGTGAGGAAAACGTCTGTAAGCCTTCCTTTGGATGATCTTCCTCATATTACCTTACTAGTGAAAAATTTGGTATTAAATGTGCAAGTCAATGAATGACAAATGTAGATACATGTATCTGATGGAATGCTAAACAGGTGTCAAACACTACAGTTGTGAATCACAGCTATATACCATGGGAAGGTGCTTATGAAATAGTGTTGGTAAAAAAAGAGCAGGGCATATACACATACGCTAACCCGAGCTGAAACAGTGTCGCACTGCTGGTGGGACTGCAAACTGGTTCAGCCACTCTGGAAAGCAGTGTGGAGACTCCTCAAAAAATGAGGGCTGGATCCTCCTTATGACCCAGCTATCCCACTCCTGGGTATTTTCCCAAAAGAGTTAGAATCAGCATATTATAGTGATGTGGCTTCATCAATGTTTATAGCAGCTCAATTTACTATTGCTAGACTATGGAACCAACCCAGATGCCCCTCACTTGACAAATGGATAAAAAAACTTTGGTACATATATACAATGGAATAATACTCGGCCATTAGAGAAGACAATATTATGGCTTTTGAAATCAAATGGATTGAGATGGAAAGAATTATGCTAAGTGAAGTATCCCCATCGCAGAGACTCAAGGGCCGAAAGGTTTCTCTCATCTGTGGAAGCTAGAATACATTGGGAAGCAACATGTTAGATGGGTAAGCTAATAATCACCTCAAATTGTATGAATCTTTACGCAAACAGGGGGATGATTGCCTAGGATACCTGGAGGCGTAGGGTGGGGGACAGGGTTGGGGAATTAGGGATTAGGAATGTTATCTAGGAAACTGGAAGGTGAGAATATGGGGGAATCATCTCAGAAGGAGATCTCTGACCTCCACAAGATATCCATTTAACTCAGGGGGTCTTCTGGGGGAAACAGCAACATGGGAAACCCAAGCTAGGCATCCATGACATGGCATTAGCCTTGGATAACTATGTATACATACATTTGTTCTTGATTATTTGACAATGTTTTCCCCTCAATTGTAACTCCACATTCATCTAATTAAAAAAAATAGGAAGCTGAAATGGAAACTACAATGAGATGCAGGTTTTCACCTAAATAATTAACAATAATAAAGAAAAGGTAACAGGGGTGTACTGAGACTGACATTCCAACATGTGTGAGACTGTCACTGGAACAGCCCTTCTGGAAAGCAGTTTCGCAATATACATCATGAGCCCTTCAAAGCCTGAATGCTTTACAGAAGCAGTCCTTAGGCTATGAGTCTTTCCCTGGAATGTTAAAAGAGAAAAGAAAAGGCTGAAGATCTTTTTCTAATAGCATTATTTATAATACTGTTGATGGTCAATGATAGGGAAATGGTTAAATGGGCAACAGTATATCATCCATCATCAATGCTGTGATGTAATGCAGCCGTTAAAAGTCATTTTTTAAAATGCTATCTCAGCCTCCCAAGTAGCTGGGATTATAGGTATGCACCACTGTGCTCAACTCTTTTCTTCAAGTTCATGTTTTAAAATTTTTTTATTACTTTTCTCTTATCAAAGTAATAAAACACCTGAGTGCAGATCAAAGAATAATGGCTCCTTATGAGGAAGCTGGGAGGTACGAACAAAACTGGAAACTCGCCACTACTCTGCATCTACAGAATGACTCTTTTGGGAGGGCCTCACAACACCAGTTTTCTCCAACTATACAAATTTTCTTTTCAACACTGGAATCAAGCCCATGGCCTTGAACATGCTAGGCAATCACTCTATCACTGACCTACATCCTTAGCCCAAAAGCACAAATGAGTGTCATGAGAAACAAGAAAGTCCTGTTCTCACCTTTGGTCCCCCACAGCCAGCAGCAGATCTGGCATGGTAGAGCCTCTGAGTCAATATCTGCTCAGGAGGTATAGGAGTACAACCCTTTTGCAGGAAGACACAAAGTGATTTAAGAAACACCTCTGGGGCTAGAGTGGTGGCTCAGCATTAAAGATCTTGCTTGGCATGTGTGAGGACCCAGGTTCAAACCCCAGCAACCACATACATAACTAAGTGTTGAAGCAATGAAAGCCACATGAAAAACTAAATAAAATTTCTCTCTTTCTCACTGTCCCTCTTTCTCTTAAGAAAGAAAGAAAGAAAGAAAAGAAAAGAAACACCTCTAATATTAATAGGTCATATTTCCACTTTTTGGCCCTAGGCCTAATTTCAGCCTGCTTTTATTAAAAATTTTATTTATTTATTTATTTATTTATTTATTTATTTATTTAAAGTGAGAAGGGCAGTGAAAGAGAGACAGAATCATTTTTTTTTTAAATTGAGTTTTTCATGTGGCTTTCATTGCTCTAACACTTAGTTGTATATGTGGTGCTGGGGTTTGAACTCATGTGCTTGCACATGCCAGGCAAGCGCAGTAACCAATGAGCCATCGCTCCAGCCTCTATTTAAAAAAAAAAAATTTTTTTTAAAGTTCTTTTTTTTTTTAAGGAGAGAAGGACAGTGAGAGAGAGAGAGAGAGAGAGAGAGAGAGAGAGAGAGAGGGAGGAGAGAGAGAATACATTTTTTTATTTAGTTTTTTCATGTGGCTTTTGTTGCTCTGACATTTAGTTATGTACGTGGGTGCTGGGGTTTGAACCCGTGTCCTCGAGCATGCCGGGCAAGCACCCTAACCGCCGAGCCACTGCTCCAGCACCCCTATTTAAAATTTTAAAATTGTTCTGTTGTTATTTTTTTCAGCTTGTTTTTGTAAGTACCACGTGCTAACCCACTGCGCCACTAGAGCTCCTCAGCTTGTTTTTAGGACACTCCAAAATACTAACTTCCACAAGTTCAAAATATGTGTGCTTATTTTATTACTAGCACTTTTCTATCCCAGACACATTGGTGTGCACCTGTAATCCCAGTGAGGCTGAGGCTAGTGAGGCTGAGGCAGGAGCATCTCAAGTTCAAGATTGGCCTCAGCAACTTTGTGAGAACCTCAGCAACCTAGCAAGACCCAGTCTCGAAACAAAAAATTCAAAGGCTAGGGATGTAGTTTAGAGGTAAAGAGCCCCTGGGTTCAATCCCTAGTATTGAGCAAAAACTTTTTTTTTTTCTTTAACAGATTCTTCTTTTTGGTTTTGGGTAATATTCCATGGTGAGGCAAGGGCAAGTTTGGGGAGCTCTTCCAAGGCTGTCTGGCAACAAGGACTTACCAATATTAACTGAGTCTTCCCAGTCTTCCAGCACTTCTGTGACAACCAGCACATAGACATAGGTCCTGTGTTTCCTCTCCTGGTTCTGAAGGACAAAAGAGAAGGACAGAGGTAGAGTTTTTCCTTAAGAGAGCTGAGATTACAGAAACATATTCTCATATACATGCCTAGAGTGTTCAGGCATAAAGATTTCTTTTACTTTTTAACTGTCCTAAAATTATGGCCTATTTATACCTCAACAATATAGCTTACTCTTTACTCCCCCAAGAAGCCAAATAATACCTACACAAAAAATATAAAGATATTTATATCTGTTGTAAAGGGAAACACAGAAGAGTCAAGAGATGGTGGTTTGGGTGATGTGGTGATGATTCTGGATTAGATTAGGAGTATATCATAGTTACTACATATGCATTTATTTATTTATTTATTTTCAATTTTTTTATTTAGTGTTTTTTTTTTGTTTGTTTGTTTTTCAAGGCTGAGGACTGAACTCGGGGCCTTATATGTGCTAGGCAAGCGCTCTGCCACTGAGCTAAATCTCCAACCATTTATTTATTCTTTTTAAGAGAGGGACAGTGAGAGAGAGAGAGAGAGAAAGAGAGAAACGATTTTTTAATTTAGTTTTTCAAGTGGCCTTCGGTGCTCCGAGGCTTCGTTGTGCACATGGTGCTGGGGTTTGAAATTGTGTACTTGCGCATGATGGGCAAGCACCATAACCACTGTACCACCTCTCCAGCCCCTATATATGCATTTATGATTGTACAACACAACTCAATAAAATTTTTTTAAAAAAAAGATTACACCTAAATTTTGGGCTTTGAAAGTTAAGGATTTATACTATTTTTTTTCCTTCTCCTTCTCTTAACTGCAACATTAAAGGAATGCTGTGACCTCTGAAGAAGAAAAAAGGATCATGAGGCAGGTGCAGTGGTGCACACCTGTGATCCCAGCAATTCAGGAGGCTGAGGCAGGAGGATTCCAAGTTCCAGGACAGCCTCAGAAATTTAGCAAGACCCTGTCTCAAAATAAAAAATAAGAAGGGCTGGGGATATGGCCTGGTGGTAAGCACTCCTGGGTTTAATCCCCAGTTGCTGTCTCCCCGCCCCCCCAAATCATATAAATTTAATTAGACACAATTCCAGACAGAGAAGAGACTATGATGACTATGATGGAGGTCTCATGCTATGGTGCTCCCTTCAAAGCAAACAGGCTGGATATTGCAAGCCTCCCCTTTTCCTTTAAACCCTGCTCCTCTTTATTCCCCTTGATTTCTCACTTCCTTTCACCTTTCAAATCTCTACCACAGCCAATTTCCCTGTTTCCTTCCTGTGCTACAGGCACTTATCTTCTATTTTTCTTGTTTTCTCTATACTTATCTACCCTTCCTCCCACTTTAGAAGAGGAAGAAAGGGGGCTGGAGCGGTAGCTCAGCAGTTTCGGTGCTTGCCTGGCAAGCATGAGGACCCGGGTTCAAACCCCAGCACCACGTACACAACTGAGTGTTGGAGCAACTAAGGCCATGTGAAAAACTAAATAAAGTTGTTTCTCTCTTTCCCTGTCTCTCTCACTGTCCCTCTCTCTTAAAAAAAAAAAAAAAAGGAGGAAGAAAGGTGTGTATAGGATAAATAATACCTAAAATTATTTTAGGTGTTTGAAGGAAGACACTAAAGGATTTAAAAAGAAAGAATACTATCCTCTGCTGTGCTGCTTTGCTTCGATAATTCAGTGAAACATAGATGGCATCTTTCCCAGATTGGGAATACATGGTTATTGATACACCATTTGTACCAAAGATGTCAACAGACTTACCTCAAAAATTCCAACTAATCTTCCCAATGTCCCTTTTACTCCAGCCTAAAAAGGAAAAAAGAAAAATTAACACACTGACATTGTTATGTTGCTGGTCTCGTCCTAAGTCTTTCTAAGCAGTATTGTAAAACAAAAATAAAAAGCCAGAGGACACAACTGGGGTGGACTCCAGGTCCATGGAGATCATATGAAGGTTTCTAGATGTGCTGCATCTAGAATGGTCACAGCAGTTTATGTTTCATCTGACCTGGCCCCTCTCCCCACTGAAATGCTGGCCAAAGAGAGTGAGATGATTAACCAAGGCCAATGAAACTGTATCAGAAACATTCTCAGGCATTCACTACTTCATTCAATTCAATTCATTCATTCATTCATTCATGTAACATATACACTGAATGCCTAATCTAAGCCAGAATGCTGTGTGGGTTGCCTGAGGCACAGCGGTGAAGGTGAGAAGGCAAAATCCACTAGACAAGACCCTTGGCTGACTTGTCCATGCTGTCTATATAAAATATGCCAGTACGATGGGACTTCAGCAAAGCACAAGTCAACACGTAAACATGGTAATCCTAGTGAGAAGTATTATGACAGAAATGTACTGAGTAATGTGATGGACCAAATGACAAGAAGAGGGACATTCCTAATATTTACACCTCCATCAGCTCTTTCAAATTTCTCCCTTCCTTCCTTGCTTATTCTCCTAATCTCATCCCCAGCCACATACACCCGCCCCCCACTTTTTTTTCCCTTTGGTATAGAGACCCATGGGCTCTTAACCACTGAGTCATATCCTCAGCTCATTTTTTTTTTTTTTTTTGAGAAAAGGTCTCGCTAAGCTGTTTAGGGCCTTGCTAAGTTGCTGAGGCTGGCTTTGAACTTGTGATCCTCCTGCCTCAGCCTCCCAAGTCGCTGGAATTACAGGTAGGAGCCACTGCACCCGGCTACAGGTAAATTATTTCATGAGCATTTTTGAGATTAAAAAAAGTCCAAGAACAGGTGAATTTTCCAGTCTGCCTCAAGTCGTTATTTTTTTTCATTTTCATTTCTACCTGTTCTTTTCATATCTGTTTCCATCGTGTATGCTTCATGCTTCTGTTTCTGTGAAGTTCTCCCCGCCCTACACATGAGGTGCTGGGAGACTGAACCTAGAGGAACTCTATCACTGAACTACATCCCCAACCCTTTTTATTTTACTGTGGGACAAGGTCTCGCTAAGCTGCTGAGGCTGGTCTTAAACTTGTGATCCTCAGTCACTGAGTCCCCCACATTACAGGCATGCACCACCACACCTGCCTTCATTGCTCTTTAAATGTCTTGAACATAAATTTAAGTTATTTGCAGGTCATTTGATAAAATACTTTCATCTAAGATGAATTTCTGGTTGCTTTCCCCATACTCCCAAGAGCCAGATCTTGGCATGATTATTTAGGTGATACGGATGCAGGGTGACATGGGAGCACTGCAGGGACAGTCAGGGGATCGGCAGGTGATGTGGTTCTACCCTTTGCTGGGCACTGCATCTGTGACCTTGCTCTGCCTAGGCCTAGGTCTTTCTGAATGTCTCAGTTCCTGGTGTCCTTTTATTTCCAATCCCCTTTCAGGAGCGGGCAATAGGATTCCCTCACTCCAAGGGCTCAACCACAAGCCACCCACTGCCACACAGGCTGTGTCTTCTCTCTGGTGTTCTGTAATTCTGCTGTGTTTTGTGATTCAGGGAAGTGTGTACCTTCCTTTTGGGTCAGGCTATATCTTTTGGCATTTGTTTTTATATTTTATCTCCTTTTTTATGGGAGCAGAAGGGTGAAAGGTGAATGGAAGAGGAACCCCTGGAAGCACCTAGGTAATGCTATAACTTGTTTTCTATTACTAATACCACTTTTTATGTGTAACAAATTAAAAACTAAGGCAAAAATACTTTCTAAACACAATATTTAACGATTTACACAGAATAACAAAATTTAAAATAAATATTCTAAAATTCTATATTTGGTGGGGGGGTTACTGGGAATTGAATCCAGGGGTACTTAACCACTGAGCCACATCGCCAGCCCTTACAGGGTCTCGCTAAGTTGCTTAGGGCCTCACTAATTGTTGAGGCTGGCTTTCAACTTACCACCCTCCTGCCTCAAGCTCCTTGAGTAGCTGGGATTACAGGTGGGCACTACTGCACCAGGCTCTAAAGTTATCAAGAGATATTTAATAACAAAAACAATAGAAGCTTATTTAAAAGTCTAGAGTCCTGGATGACTTATGTTTTGAAATTAATTTCTGCTAACTATCTGTTAATGAATTTTGAAGCTCTTCCTTGCTAACATGCCTGCTTTCTCTACTATCTTACATCTATTCTTTTTTTTTTTTTTAAAAGAAAGAGGGACAGTGAGAGAGACAGAGAAATGGAGAAACAACTTTATTTAGTTTTTCACATGGCCTTAGTTGCTCTAACACTTAGTTGTTAAGTGTTAGAGCTGGGGTTTGAACCCGGGTCCTCACGCTTGCCAGGCAAGCGCCGAAACCACTGAGCCACCGCTCCAGCCCACATCTATTCTTTATTTCCATTCGCCCATGTGGATTTTGATTTACTTGAACAGAAATGTCTTTCTTTTACTTAAATTGTTTCTCTTACATTTTTAGAAATAAATACCCTTCAAAGTCAGCTCAAACTACCTTTACCTCAATGAAGCTACCAGGAAGAGCTGACAGACAGGCGAGCCTTGACTAGAAGGCCAGCTGCTCATCACCTTCTGATCTGAGTCATCTGTGCTGCCACAGTTCGCCAGCATCCAGGCCTGGATGAAGGGCTGCTGCTGCAGACCAGAGCCGCAGTGGGTGGGGGTGAGCAAAGGTGTTTTAGAGAGGCCACACTCACCTTTCTTGTCGAAAAGTATAGCGCATGTTCTTTTTAAGTAGCTACTGCCCAACTAATTTGTTTTTTCATTAAAAAAAAAAAGCAAATGTTTAGAAAAGGTAATAACCTCTAAATTTAAGGGCACAAATGACAACTGAATATATTCAAAACTTAATAGTAATTTCTTCATTCAACACCAATTCACTGTGTCATAAGCAGTTGGAAGAAATGTAAAAGCACCTTTCGGTATGTAACAGATGTATTTTTGTAAAGACTACTGTAAATCAAATCTACTGCTGGGACTGGAAAGGTGGCACAGCAGTAGAGTGCTTGCCTGGCATGTACAAAAACCCAGCTTCAATCCCCGTCAACAGATAAACAACTAAATGGAGGAAAAACAAAAAACTAGATGAAAAAGATAAAACTGACTCTTTCTCACTCAGTTTTTTAAAATATATATACTGCCATCTGTACACCAAAATTTCAGTGGCATTTGTTTTCACTTTAATTAATCGTCAACTAATAGAAGTTAATAGGTTCTTTATAGGGTGGTGCTCTGAATTACCACACCTGCTAGGTAAGTGCTCTACCATAGGGCTACACCTCCAGCCCTCCTCATGATAGTTTTTTTTTTTTTTTTTAAAGAGAGAGGGACAGTAAAAGAGACAGAGAGAAATAGCTTTATTTAGTTTTTTCACATGGCCTTAGTTGCTCCAACACTTAGTTGTGTACGTGGTGCTGGGGTTTGAACCCGGGTCCTCATGCTTGCTAAGCAAGCACCGAAGCCACCGAGCCACCGCTCCAGCCCATCCTCATGATAGTTTTATTTGTCCTTAAGTCTTTCAGATTTTTAGACTCATACTTAGGGGATCTACTTGGCAGAAACCTATTTAAAGTGATCTTACCAATAATTCTACAAAAAAGTGGAGAAACATTCCTATATTTACCATTATTCAAATTGGGATTTGGCAGTTTTCTAAGGAAGAGGCCCCTTTTAAGAAAGAAGATTTTAAGGCTGGGGATGTGTCTTACTGGTAGGGCACGTGTCTAGTATGCATGAGACCCTGGGTTTCACCCCCAGAATTGGGGGTGAAAAAGACTTCAGTTTAGTCACAGTGCTAATAAGGAGCAAGAGTCATTGTATGCAGGGTCCTCCAAGACAGTGTTCATGTGAACTATCTTACTTTTTCACAATTCTCCTGGACCCAGAATCCAATTTTTTATCACCTGTTCTCTCTCAAAAGCTACCACAAGCAATCTGAGAGTCAGTTATTTTTATCTCTCACATGATTCCTGCATGCAGGTCAGGATAGGTGTCAGGGTTACATTTGACAGATATTTGGCTCAGGCATTTGGGGACAATATATGATTTCGGGTATATGTAAGTTTGGTCCACTTAGGGTGTTGGTATGGATCTGTTATTCTGAAATATAAAAGCAGTTAGCATTTCAATCTTTATATCAAAACTCCATAATCCAGAGGAGTCTTTATTTAATTTTTTTTAAAGTGGGAGGGAGAGTGAGAGTGAATGAGTGACTGAGAGAGAGAGAGAGAGGGAAAGAATGAGTCAATTTTATTTAGTTTTTCATCTGGCTTTCATTGCTCTGACATTTCTTTTTTTTTTTTTTTTAAAGAGAGAGGGACAGTGAGAGAGACAGACAAAGAGAGGAACAACTTTATTGAGTTTTTCACATGGCCTTAATTGCTCCAACACTTAGTTGTGTACGTGGTGCTGGGGTTTGAACCTGTGTCCTCATGCTTGCCAGGCAAGCGCCAAAACCGCTGAGCCACCGCTCCAGCCCCTGCTCTGACATTACATTTCATTGTGTACGTGCTGCTGGGGTTTGAACTCATGTCCTCACGCATGCCAGGCAAGTGCCATAACTGCTGAGCCACCACTCCAGTCCTAATAAGTCTTCATTTAAAATCTAGTAGTGAAAATTCAAATAACAATCTGTTATTCTTCATTATTTAACCAAATGGAGGAAGTGTTTTCTTTTTCTTTTTTTTTAAAGAGAGAAAGGGGGAGAGAAAAAGGAAGGATTTTTTTTTCATCTGGCCTTTGTTTCTCTAACACTTAGTTGTGTATGTGGTGCTAGGATTCAAACCCAGGTCCTCACACATGCCAGGCAAGCGCTCCAACCACTAAGCCATACTGCTCCAGCCCTAGGAAGTGCTTTCTTGAACCTCAAAGTATACAATATGGATTCTAGCATTTTATTTTATTTTTTTAAAAGGGAAAATCAATTTTTATTTAGTTTTTCACATGGCTTTTGTTGCTCTAATACTTCATTGTGCTGGGGTTCAAACCCGCATCCCTGCACATGCCAGGCAAGAGCTCCAACCCCTGAGCTACCACTCTAGCCCCCTGGATTCTAGTTAACAAAAACAATCTCAGCAACTGTTTTTTTGTTGTTGTTGTTGTTGTTGGTACCACCAGGTATTGAACCCAGGGGCACTCTGCCACTAAGCTATATCCCCAGCCCTTTTTATTTATTTATTTTTAAATTTGAGGCAGTTCTCTAAAATGCCAAGGGTGGTCTCAAACTTTCAATCCTTCCACCTCAGCCTCCCCAGTCATGTGGATTACAGGTGTGTGCTACCAGGTCTGGCAGTTCTCTATTCTTTTTTTTTTTTTTTTTTTTAAAGAAAAAATATCCGTCTGTCTTTTTTTCTTTGGGATGACTTATTACTGGAATAAAATATCTATATGGAAAGGGCTGGGCTGACTGGAGACTCAGTGACCCCATCTTTCCTATCCATAAGCTCAGGCAGGGGCACTAATGGGCGTGGGCTTAAAATGACCTATCACAGGGGCTGGAACAGAGGCTCGGCAATTATGGTGTTTGCCTGGTAAGGACATGAGTTCAGGCCCCAATACGACATATACAATGAAGTCTCGGAGCAACAAAAGCTGCATAAAAAAACTAAACAAAATTGATTCATTCTCTCTCACTGTCCCTCTCTCTCTTAAAAAAAAAAAAATCTACCACAAAGAACTCTGGTTTTGTTGTGTAGTGTGGATTGGCATGGGGCGGATCCTCATTTTCTAAAACCAGCTTCTGCCCTGATGGTGGACATTTTGGCAGACACAGACAGTTACACCTCACCTACAGACATTGCCTTAACTTCCTGGCTACAGGGAAGACCTGGATTCTGTTCAGGTGTGGGCTGTAGCACACCTTGGAAAAAGCATGCCTAAGCAAGGCCTTGAGAACTTCACTCCCCTCCACAGACACAGGTTCGGGGTGCTGCATATGACCCAGTTCTGGTCAATGTCTTCTGGGGACTGTAGGAAAGATTTCCCACCATGATAAGGAAATTGCACAAAAAGAAACCCTACACTTCTTGCTTCTCAAGTGGGGACCTGAAACTTGGAGCTGCTACAGTTGTGATCCTAAGGGGAGAGCCAAAAGAATCAGTGAGAACCAAAGCCTTGATGCTGCTGAACTGAAGCAACATAATGGGTAACCTCTGGGCTTCTCAGGCAGAAAAAAGAATCCACGGTGCTGAAGCCACTTTCAGTCAGTTGAAAGCTACTACTTCTGATTTAAAAGACGGCTCTCTGAGGAAAACTAGGAATCCCAAAACAAAAATGTGAACATTCAAGGGAGCTGATATATATAGTATCAAAATTTCCTCTATTAAAGCAATAAGCCCAGTCGTAACAGAAGGTCAGAGGAGCAACTCTAAGGCAAGTGCCTGAATGAAGAAACTTGCAAACAATAGCATATGGTCTTCAGGGCACCTGCCTGGCAACCACCAAGCTTGGCAACTACTCCAATAACCTTTAACCAAAGACAGATGGAAGTAGATGGGAAGCCCACAGAGGTCCATTATAATCAAATCGTAGAGTTTTCTTTTTAAAAATGAAATATTTCAAACCTCAAAAAGGTAAGGAGGAGGGAGCTGATGGGGCGGCTCAGCAATCATAGTGCTTGCCTGGCATGCACGAGAATGCAGGTTCAAACCCCAACACCATGTATACAACAAAGTGTCAGAGCAATGAAAGCCACATGAAAAACAAAATAAAATTGATTCTCTGTCACTCAATGTCCCCCCTTTAATAAAAAACAACAACTTTTGTTACTATGCCAAATATTAACATATCATTTTATCTTTTTTTTAAAGAGAGAGGGACAATGAGAGACAGAGAGAGAGAGAGAGAAGAATCAATTCTTTAAAATTTATTTTTTGAGGATTGAAGCAGCGGCTCGCCAGTTGAAGTGCTTGCCTGGCATGCATGACGATGAGGGTTGGAACCCTAGCACCATGTACACAATGAAGTGTTGGAGCAATGAAAGCCACATGAAAAACTAAATAAAATTGATTCTCTTTTTCTCTCTCACTGTTCCTTTCTCTTTAAAAATAAAATAAAATTTATTTTTCCATCTGACCTTTGTTTCTCTGACACTTAATTGTTTATGTGGTGCTGGGGTTCAAACCCAGGTCCACATACATGCCAGACAAGTGCTCTAATAGCTAAGCCACTGCTCCAACCCCCATTTTGCATCTTTTTTTTTTTAATAAATAAATAACAAATTACTGGCACAAATGAAATCCCTTGTGCACTCTCCATTTCCTACATACAGGAGGCAACTAATCAACTGAGTTTTGCTGGGCATGGTGATGCATGTCTATAATCCCAGTGATTTGAGAGTGAACATGAGGATGACAAGTTCATAGCACCCTCAGCAACTTAGTGAGGCCCTAAACAACTTACTGAGACCTATCTCAACATATATAAATAGGCTGAGGATGTGGTTCAGTGGTTAAATGCCCCTGGGTTCAATCCTTACGTCCCCAGTACCAAAAAAAAAAAGAATTTGGTGTTTATTCATCTCCTGCATGATTTTATATTTTCACTACTCAGGTATGTATCCACTATTAACACTGTACGATATTTTCTACATGTTTTTCATCTCAATTAAAAAAATTTTATACCAGGGCTAAATCAGTGGCTCAGTGGTTGGAGCACTTGCCTGGCGTGTGCAAGGACCCAGGTTTGAACCCCAGCACCACATACACAACTGTCAAAGAAACGAATGAAAAAAATAAATAAAACTGATTCTCTCTCACTCTCCCCCTCTCTTTTAAAAAAATTACACCTTTTGTAACTTTTCTCCTCAGCATTACATTTGAGGGTTTTCACTATACTGATATATGCAGTTCTAGTTAATTCACTCTAACTGCTGAACAACTATTTTAGGAAATTACCATAATTTATCAATCCATTTTTTAATTCTACTATTAAAATGCTGCTAAATAAACCTTCTTTAGATTTGCTTATGTGTGATAAGATTCTATATAATCTACACTAAAAGTCCTATTTGAGTCACAGGTATTTCCAATTTTCCCAGATATTATTAAGTTGCTCTCTTCAGTAAGTAGATCAACTTCTGAAATGGCTAGCCATTCCTCTCCTCTCCTTCCATCTGTATCCTTTAAAATGTGACTTTGCAGCTCTTCGTATCAAGAGGGAATGTACCTACTCAGGGCTGGGGATGTGGCTCAGTGGTTAAGCATCCCTGAGTTCAATCCCTGGTACCATTAAAACAAACAAACCAAAAAAAACCCTCTACCTACTCACCCCTGGATCTAGTCTAACCCTGTGACTTGCTTTGGCCAACAGAATGAGAATGGTGTACCAGTTCCAAGCCTAGGTCTCAAGAGGCCTTGCACCTTCTGCTTTTCCTGCTGGAACTCGGCCACTGGCATGTGAATAAGCCTGAGCTAGTCTCTTAAAGCACAAAAGGCCACAGCTGTCTCAGCCGAGCAGCCTACAGCTAGCCAGCCAGCTGCCAAACTGAGAGAGCATAGCTAAGATCAGCAGAGTAGCCTGTCTGACCCAGAGCTGGCTGCGGACATTTGAAAAGTCCAGCCGACACCAGAAGCGGATCCATGGGCTTGTAAGAATTAGTAAATTCTTAGATTTTTGAGCCACTGAATTTTGGAATGCTTTGTTATACTGCAAACTGAAGCACTCACCAAAGTACATACGCAGCATACGAGCCACCATCATTTTCTCTCCCCTCTCTGGTACTGGGAGTTGAACCCAGGGACACCTTACCACTGAGCTACCTTACCAGTCCTTTTTATTTTGAGATAGGGTCTGACTAAGTTGCTGAGGCTGGTCTTGACTTGTGATCTTCACTCAGCCTCCTGAGTAGCTGGGATTATAGGTGTCCACCACCATCACTTGTTCCTCCTCAATACTGGATATTTGTTGTTGGCCACCCCCCCACCCAAAGTTGTATTACACTATTACAATACTTTTTTTAAAAATTTCTTTTGTACTGGGATTGACCTGGGGTGCTTAACCATTGAGCCACATCTCCAGTTCTTTTTATTTTGAGATAGGGTCTCTCCAGTTTCTTAGGGTCTCGCTAAGTTGCTGAGGCTGACCTCGAACTTGCGATCCTCCTGCTTCAGTCTCCCAAACTGCTGTGCCACCATGCCTGGTTTAGCTTTGATTTTGCTGTTCTTTATTAAACATACTTTATTAGACACATTTGATTTTACTTATCTTTTCCTTTTGTGTTTAGTATCTTGTTTAAAAATCATCCCTGTTGGGGCAGGAGCGGTGGCACAGCAGTTACAGTGCTTGCCTGGCAAGTGCCAAGTACTCGAGTTCAAACTCAGCACCACATACACAATGAAGTCTTGGAGCAACGAAAGCCACAGAAAAACTAAAATAAGGAGCTGGAGTGGTGGCTCAGTGGTTACGGCGCTTGCCTGGTATATGCAAGTATATGGTTCAAAACCTCAGCACCATATATACAACAATGTCTTGGAGCAACAAGGGCCACATGAAAAACTAAATAAAATCGATCCTCTCTCTCTCTCACTGTCCCTCTTTTTTTTTTTTTTTTAAGAGAGAGGGACAGTGAGAGAGACAGAGAAAGAGAGAAACAACTCCATTTAGTTTTTCAAATGGCCCTAGCTGCTCTAACACTTAGCCGTGTACGCGGTGCTGGGGCTTGAACCCGGGTCCTCGTCCCTGCCAGGCAAGTGCCGAAACCACCGAGCCACCACTCCAGCCCCTCTCACTGTCCCTCTTAAAAAAAAAAAAACTAAAATAAAATTTATTCTCTTTCTCTCTGTTCCTCTCTCTTTATTTAAAAAAAAAATCCCTATTCCATGAAATAAAGTTAGGCTTCTAAATTTTTTATAATGCTCGAGAGTTTTATACTATGACTTACTTCTGTTTATTCTCAAATAGCCAATGACCTAAAGACTTCAGAATACAGCTATGGATATTATTAGGCTTTCTTAACCTAGTTGTTAATTTATGTACTAACAGCACATTATTTTTAACTGTGTGTGTGCACTACGGATTGAATTCAGGGGTTCTTTACCACTGAGCTACATTCTCAGCACCACCTCCTTTTCTTTGAATTTTTGAGACAGAGTCTTGCTAAGTTGCCTAGGGCTTCACAAAGTTGCTGAAGATGGCCTGGAACTTGTGATCCTTCTGCCTTAGCCTCCTGAGCTGCTGAGATTACAGGTGTGCACCACTGCGCCTGGTCCCTGATTTAAAAAAAAAAAAATTATTTATTTATTTTTTGGTACTGGGTTTGAATCCACAGGGTTCTCTACTATTGAACTATACCCCCAGACCTTTTTACTTTTTAGTTGGAGACATGGTCTTGTTATACTGCTGAGGGTCTTGCTAAGTAGCCCAGATTGGCCTTTAACTTGCTAACTGGAACCTCCTACTTCAGCATTCCATGTAGCTGGGATTACAGGAATGTGTTACCATGCCAGGTCCCTGTTTTATTTTAATGCCTGGAACGATAATATCCTTTTGCTTTTTTTCCTTTAAGATTTCTAAGCCATATTTCTAATTTTATTCTTCCATATACATTGTCAAAAATCAGTTTTTCAGGTGTCTTGAAAAATGCCTTGGACATATTGATCCCCACCCTGTTACAAGGGACTGAGCTATATCCCCAATCCTTTTTATTTTTTTAATTTTGAGATAAGATCTCACTAAATTGCGTAGGGCCTCACTAAACTGCTGAGGCTGACCCCTGAACCTTGTGATCCTCCTGCCTCAGCCTTCTGAGTTGCTGGGATTACAGGCATGCACCACTGAGCCTGCCATCTTTTATATGCTTTATTGGTCCTATCAGAGGTTTGTCTATTTTATTAAACAAATAAAAATAATTTACATTTGGTTTTATTGATAATTTCTATTTCCCCTACAATTTCTGCTCCTTCTCTTCCTATTTCCATCCTTTTGTTCTCTTTGGGATTACCCTTACTTTCTTCTGGCCTCTTGAATTGAATACTTAATATATTTAATATCTACTTTACTTTCTAATATAATATCTAAGGTTCAAAGAACTGACTGAGCTGCATCCCAGAAGTCACGAAACCAACTATGAGTGAGTGCTTTTGTATTTCTTTCAGCTGTATTTGGTAACTAATTTCTATTATGATTTGTGCTTTAACTCAAAGATTATTTAGAGTAGGTTTTTTTTGTTGTTGTTATTTCAAAAGATGTTTCTCTATTAGGCTGACTCTGCTTTTGATTTCTAATTTTACTGTACTATATCAGAGTACACACAGCCTGTAGTATTAATGCTCTAGAATTTTTTTTTTTTTTTGGTATTGGGGATTGAACATAGGAGCACTCTGCCCCTGAACTACATATTCAGGCCCCTTTTTAATTTTTTTTATTTTGAGATAGGGTCTTGCTAAGTTGCTTAGGGCCTAAGTTGCTGAGGCTGGTCTTGAACTTGCAATCTTCCTGCCATAGTCTCCCATGTAGCAGGGATTATAGCACTCAGGGATACTTTGGAATTTTTTTTTTTTTTTTAAGAGAGAGAGAAGGAGAGAGTGAAAGAAAGAGAAAGAGAATCAATTTTATTATTAATATTTTCATCTGGCCTTTGTTTCTCTGACACTTAGTTGTGTATGTGGTGCTAGGGTTTGAACCTGGGTCCTTACACATGCCAGGCAGGTGCACCAACCACTGAGCAACCACTCTAGCCTGATACTTTGGATTTTTAATACTATAGGAATTTACAAAGGATTGATTTTTTTTTTGTTTGTTTCTTTTAAAGATAGAGGGATTGGGGCTGGAGCAGTGGCTCAGCAGTTTTGGCACTTACCTCGCATGTGCGAGGACACAAGTTTGAACCCCAGCACCATGCAATGAAGTGTCAGAGCAAGAAGGGTCACATGAGAATCTCTCTCACTGTCCCTCTCTTAAAAAAAAAACAACAACAAAAAAAGGGGACAGTCAGAGAAAGAAAGAGAATCAATTTTATTTAGTTTTTCATGTGGCTTTCGTTGCTCCAACACTTTGTTGTGTACATGGTGCTGGGGTTCAAACCTGCAGCCTTGCACATGCCAGGCAAGTGCTCCAACCGCTGAGCTACTGCTCCAGCCCCACAAAGGATTAGTCTTTATAACCCTTCCATGTATCCCTGAAAAAACTGCCTATTCTTCATTGGGTACATATTTATCTCCTGATGCACTCTGTTGTTCAACTTTCTAAATGGTGTTATTCAACCACTGGTGTTTTTTCTCACTGGTTGCCATTTATTTTTTATCAGTTTCTAAATGAGATGTTTTAAAGTCTTTAATATGGATGTTTTGTCAACTCTCCTTAACTCTTTATGCAGATGTATACAAATTCATGATGATTATTATTTTTTTTTGGCAGACTGCTTCTTTTATCAATATGAAATGTTCCACTAATTTCTTTAAATGTTTTTTACCTGAATTCTATTTTGTCTGATATTACAATTACTATTCCAGTTTTCTTTTGGTCTATTTACCTGATAGATCTTTTTCCATTTCTTCATTCTTAGTCATTTACCACTGTGCTTGAAAAACCACACAAACTTCTCAAGTTTTATTTTCTCTCATCCAAGCCTGTATCTATGAATTCGTTAAGTTTCAACATGTTAACATTTATTGTGATTTAACCTGGACACTTAGCTTTTTTACAGATCCTGTGGAGTCTCTTCAGGATGAGATACAATCAGTCCTTAAATTTACTTCCTATGTAGCAAGTGCTGAGCTAGACTACTTGCATTTGTAAATTTGATGAATTAAGAGGAAGCTGCTAAGGTGGCACCTCAGTCAGATTAAGTTAGACGTATCTAAATCCAGTGGCTTCTGGTAGTTTAATGATTGTGGAATCTCCAGAGGCAAAAGCTGCATTTGGTTATTTGCTGAAGCCACTGTGAACGGTATTAGCGCCAATGGAAAGCAGACGGTGGATGTACTTCCTAATAGCTAAAAATTCTTTCCTGGAATGTTTAGCTGGATGTGGAAAGCAAATACAACTGTTTTGGAAGACTCTTCTGGACTCAATTCATCTAGCAGAGGGTGATTGGCTCTTATCCCAGTAATTCAACCTCTATTCAGGGTTCCAACAAAAACTAGTTCAAATACTACTGTATTCACTAACAGGGTAGATCCTAATCTCGACACTTAGCCACCAAATTAACTATTCATCAAGGGGTAACATTAAATTATGTGTGACAGATAATAAGCTAAACTGCATAAAAAGACACCATATTTTCTTTTATTCCAGTTTTAAAAATGGTTGAAAGGTAATTTAGGGATAGTTATTTGCACTAAAAGTGTGCTAACTGCAAGGTATCTTTAAATTAGGCTCTCTTGGGGCTGGAGTAGTGGCTCAGCAGTTATGGCACTTGCCTGGCATGCATGAGGACACGAGTTCAAACCCCAGCACCATGTACAAAATGAAGAGTCGGAGCAATGAAAGCCACAGGAAAAACTAAATAAAATTGATCCTCTCTTTCTTCCACACTGTCCTTCTCTCTTAAAAAAAAAAAAATTAGGCTCCCTTAATAAGTTTAAGGTATCAATTCTTTGACTAGAGTGATTCTTTTTAAAAAGCTACTAGGATTTAAGATAAATTATACATAGAAATGATTGAATTTATAAAAAGACCTATTTGCAATTAGGAGATGGGGAACATACATGTTGAAAGACACACCTGTTTAATATCTTAGGTCACTAGCTGAGAGAAACAAAAATTCTTCTAACGTTACTTCCAATGGAAGAAAAAGACATGTGATTCTAAAACTTTAAAAACTGGTGGTAGACTGACATGCATATTATCTCTTTTTCCCAGAAAACCACTAAAATGGAAACAGAAGAATAAAAAAAGAAATTGTACCATATAAAATGTTACATTTAAACCACAAAAGGCCTGCAATCTCAGTTATTCAGAAGATCAAGGCAGCAGGACTCCAAGTTCAGAGCCAGCCTGGGCAACTTAGTGATACTGTCTCAAAATAAAAATAATAAGGGCTGGAAAGTAGCTCCATGGAAGAGTACTTGCCTAGAATGTGAGAGGCCCTGGATTTAATATCTAGTACTACAACAAACACACACATGCATACAAAAGGCAGAAAAAGAGAAGATAAAAGAAGGAACAAAGAACAGAGACAGTGAATAGGAAACAGTATCAAACATGGTGTGTGTGTGTGTGTATCTTATATATCTACGTGTTCTTTTTAAGAGAGAGAGGGACTCTTTTTAATTTTTATTTGGTTTTTCATGTGGCTTTTGTTGCTCCAACACTTACTTGTCTACGTATTGCTGGGGTTTGAACCTGGGTCCTTGTGTATGCCAGGCAAGTGCTCCAACTGCTGAGCCACTGCTTCAGCTCCATCAAACAGGGTAGATATTAATCCAGTTATATCAATAATTACTTAAGCAACCATGGGTTAATTTATCAATTAAACAACAATATCAGGGTGGATCAAAAAAAAAAACACCCAAGATTTAACCTATATTCTGTTTATAAGAAATTCACTTTACAATATCAGGGTGGATAAAAAAAAAACCCCCACAAGATTTAACCTATATTCTGGTTATAAGAAATTCACTTTACAATATCAGGGTGGATCAAAAAAAAAACCCACAAGATTTAATCTATATTCTGTTTATAAGAAATTCATTTTAAATATAAAAACAAATATATATCAAAATGAAAGGGATGGAGTTGGGTGTGGTGGTACATGCCTATAATCGTAGAGACTTGGGAGGCTGAGTCCCTAAGCACAGTGAGACCCTATCTCTAAAAAATAAAGAAAGAAAGAAAGAAAAGAAGGAAGGAAGGAAGGGAGGGAGGGAGAGAAGGAGGGAGGAAGGGAGGGTGGGTTGGTTGGGGATATGGCTCAGTGGCTAAACATCCCTGGGTCCACTCTCCAGTACAAAAAAAGCGGGGGGATGGAGAAATATATATCATGTTAAAGCTGCTCAAAAGAAAGCAAGAGGGGCTGAAGCAGTGGCTCAGCAGTTACAGCACTTGTACACAATGAAGTGTCGAGCAATGAGAGCCACATGAAAAACTAATTAAACCTGATTCTCTCATTGTCTCTCTCTATATAAAAAAAGAAAGAAAAGAAAGAACAGCTATATTAATTTCAGACATAGGAAACTCCAGAGCAAGAAAAGTTATAAGGGATAAAGAAGAGCATTATATAACGACAAAGGAGCCAATTCTCCAAGAAGGCATAATGATGCTTTATATGCACGCACCCAATGATAGAACATCAAAATAAACAAGACACCAGGCCCAGTGGCACATGCTCGCAATATCAGCAACATGGAGATTAAACTGAATCACATTTAAAAGAACAGAAAGCCCACAAGGTAAGCTCTCAGACAGTAACAGAGAGACAGTTGGAAAGCTAAAAACTATCAGGAAATTAAACAGCACATTTCCAAATAACATGGATCAAAGCAAAAATCTTAAGAAAATTTTTGAACTAAATGAAAAAAATTTTTCTTTTTACAATGCTAGGGATTAAACCCAGGACCTGTGTAAACTAGGCAAGCACTCTACCACTGAACCACATCCGCAGCCAAACTAAATGAAAACAAAAATAAAAATACAACTTATCAAAATTTGTGAGATGCAGCAAAACCAGTGCTTAGAGGGAAACTTATAGCATTAAATATATATGTCAGGGGGCTGGAGTGGTGACTCAGTGGTTATGGTGCTTGTCCAGCACGTGCAAGTACGCAGGTTCAAACCCAAGCACCACGTACACAACAAAGTGCCTGAACAACAAAAGCCACATGAAAAACTAAAATAAAGTTGATTCTCTCTCTCTCTCTATCACTCTCTCTTAAAAAAAAAATTAAAAAATATGTATATGTCAGAAAAGAAGAAAGATCTAAAATCAATAACAACAGCTTCGCTGGGTGTGATGGCAAAGGCCTATAATCTCAGATACTTCAGAAGCTAGGGCAGGAGGATCACAAGCTTTTTCTTTTTGGTTGTTTTTTTTTTTCTTTCCTCTTTTTTGGAACTAGAGATCAGACCCAGGGCTTCACACAAGAGAGGCAAGCACTTTACCAATGAGCTACATCCCAGCCTGGAGGACTGAAAGCTTGAGGCCAGCCTCAGCAACTTAGTGAGACTCTGTCTCAAAATAAAAATAAAGAAAATTAAAAAAATAAAATAAAATAAATAAAAAAAATAAAGAAAATAAAAAGGGCTGGAGATATATTGCTCAGTGGCCAAGTGCCACTGGTTTCAATCCCCAGTACCACACATCAAAAAACAAAAACAAAACAAAAATAAAAAGCTTCCACTTTAGGAAACTAGAAACAGAAGAGCAAAGCCCAAAGCAAGCAGAAGAAAAACAATAAAAACTAGAGCAGAAATAAATGAAACTGAAACAAAATATCAAATGAGAAAATCAACATAACCAAAAGCTCAGTCTTCGAAGAATAGGTAAAACTGGTAATTTGCTAGCCAGGCTAATTAAGGAAAAAGAAAAGACACAATTAAAAAATGGGACACTGCTACACATCCACTGGACAGCAAATGGAAAATAAAGGACTATTTCCAACAAATCTGTGCTTACAGATTTGATAATCTGAATGAAATGACCAATTCCTTGAAAGATACAATCTGCCAAAACTAGCACCAAAAGAAAAATACAATGAGAATAAGCCTTATCTATTGCAGAAATTGAATCTATAATTAATAATCTTTCAAAATAGGAAGTGCCAGATGGGTTCACTGGTAAATTCTACCAAACATTTAAGGAAGAATTTACATCAATTCTCTACAATTTCCTCTAGAAGATAGAAGCATAAGGAATATTTCTTGGCTCATTCAATGAGGTCATCATTATCCTAATACCAAAATGAGATAAAGAAAACTAAAGACCAATACTACTTTGCATATCAAATTCAACAACGTATAAAGAGAATTATAGCTATGGCCCAGTGGGATTTATATCAGGTATGCAAGTCTGGTTCAACATTCAAAAGTGAAATAATGTAGCCCATCATAATAGGCTAGAGAAGAAAAATCACTTATGTCACAGATGCAGAAAAAGCATCTGATAATACCCATTCAGGATTAAAAATCTAGCGAAGTAGAAAAAAGACACTCTACCCAAAACCAAAACCCTACCATAGCAGCATCATACTTAATGGAAGGAAACTAGGTTTCCCACTAGGATCTGGGACAAGGCAACAATATTCTGTCTCACCACTGCTTTTCCTCTCATACTGGAAGTCTCAGGTAATGCAATAGGACAGAAAAAGGAAATAAAATGTACACATATGGGAAAGAAGAAACAAAACTGTTTGCCTAGTATGTGCAAGGCCCCGAGTTTGGTCCTCAGCCCTGAAAAAAAAAATCGGTTTGCAGGAAACAAGGTTAATAATACATAAGTCAACTGTTTTCCTATATTCCAGAAATTAACAAGTGGAACTTGAAATCAGAAACGATATCACCTACATCAGAAGCCCCCAGCCAAAAAAAGAAATAATTACACATAAATCTGACAAAATATGCACCAGATCTATATGAGGAAAACTCTGATGACAGATACCAAAGAAAAACTAAATAAATAGCAATATTCCATGTAAACAGACGGGAAAATACAATATTGTGAAAAGGTCAGTCCATCCCAACTTGATCTATAAATTCAATGCAATCTCAGTTAAATCACAGCCAGTTATTTTATGGATACTGGACAAGCTGATTCTAAAAAGTTTATAGAGAGGTACACACTTAGGTAGCTCAATGAAGAATAAAATCAGAGAACTGATGTTATCTGACTTCAACTTACTATAAAGCTACTGTAAGCAAGACACTGTGGTTTTGCTGAAAGAGACAGAAAAGTCAATGTAATAATTAAGAATCCAGAAATAGACCCAAATAAATATAGTGAACTAATTTTTAACAAAGGAACAAGAGCAACACAATGGACAAAAGATAGTCTTTTTTAACCAATAAAGCTAGGAACCATGGTCATCCACAGGCAAAAAAAAAAAAAAAAAAAAAAAAAAAAAAAAAAAAAAAAAAATAAAAAAATTAAAAAAAAAATAAAAAAACAAAAAAAAAAAAAAAAAAAAAAAAAAAAAAAAAAAAAAAAAAAATTCTACATACACATCTTAAGAACCTTGAAAAAAAATTTCAAAACTTGAATAGACCTAAATACAAAATGCAAAGCTATAAAGCTCCCAGTAGATAAGATAACAGAGTTGGGCATGGTGGAACATGCTTATAATACCAGCAGCTTGGGAGACTGAGGAAAAGGGATCACAAAATCAAAGCCTGCCTCAGTAATTTAGCTAGACACATCTCCAAAAAAAAAAAAAAAAAAAAAAAAG
>PVKS010014144.1:0-49047 GCA_004027875.1 Aplodontia rufa | reverse complement strand
TCTACACCCTTCCCTTCCTCTCCATCCACCACCACCGCAATGATGTAACCTCATCTACTCCCCCACAAGGGTCCCTGTCTCCCATCTCCAGGTCTGTGAGCTATGAGAGACCAAGGGCCAAGTGTCGCTGGCACCCAGCAGAGGAGCTTGTGTTTCTGAAAGCATGGCTGTACTTGGCATGTGCTCTCACGGCATGCGCACACACACAGCTATCTGAATGGAATGAGGGCTGGATGGTGCCTTTGAGTGATGGCCCAGGAGGGGCATGTGCTGGGCTATAAGCAAGGCCTCGTAAGTCTTTCCTGGCCCAAGCCCTCTTTCTGGACTCTGAAATCCTGTAGGGCAGGCTTCTCTTCATGGAGTCCTGGTCAGCAGCTGCTCTTCTCTATCTAAAACCTCTTGGCAGCAGCTTACCCGGTGCTCCATGCCACAGCATGGGACATATGGAGCATAGCATGCTGGGAGGGGTCCCAGCGAGGGCCCACAGACTTGTATTCTGGACACAGGCCCGATTCTAACATGCTGGGGTGGTTGGACACACACTAACCTTCCCTGGGCCTCAGTCTTCCCACCTGCACTCTCTAAGGACTAAATTCAGTAGACCCAATGCTCTGATAAGGAATCTTATACATTAGAAGGGGCCAGAAACTATACGAACATTGGGTCTGGAGAAAAGCAGCGTGGGGTAGAGAGAGGGGGGTTCTCTCTCCCTCCCAGTTTCTGCAAGGGGAAGATGGGACCAGGAACACACCCAACAAAGGACACTGTCTTCTGAGCAATTGCTCTGGAGTGCAAAGGAAACAAGGTCAACTGTCAGAAGATCTCTAAAATCCATTCTCCTGAGCTGTGCCTACATGGAGCCTCATTTTCCTTCTGTAGTATTATAGCCCCAGTCTTCTATCTTGTGTAGCTCCATTAAAACCACTTTCCTTGCTACACTACAAAGATCTTTCTAGAACACAAGTACCTGAAAACATTCTCTGCCTGAAAACATTAATCGCACCCCCATTTATTGTGGGATTGAAAATCCGAGCTCCTTTATCTTGCACTCAGGGCCCTGTCCAGCCTGGCTCCAAATTACTAATCTGCAAGTGTTCACACAGCCCAAGGCTAACCCTCAGTCACTCCAGCTAGGGTGTGGAAAGGGGTGAGCAGAGGCTGCTGCACTGGTCTGGAAGAGAGAAATGGGTACTGAGGTGAGGCCGTGGCCAGAGTAGGAATGGACAGTGGGAAAGGACTGGAGTTAGGAGATACTTAGATGGAGAGAGGACAGAACTTGGCAACTGACTGGTTTGGGGTTGGGGACCTTAACTACTTCATAAGTCACATATGCAAATCTTACCAATGGAGTAACTGAGACCTGGAGATGATCAATGACCTGCCCATGGTCACACAGCAGTGGTGAGATTGGTCCAGAATCAGGCTTCCTGGATCCCAGACCGAGACCCTTTCCCCCCAATGGCACAAAAGTAGAAGTAGCACTATGCAGGTTTCACAGAGCCTTGAATGACAAACCTGAAGATTTGGAACATTTCTGTGCGTAGTCAGGAGCTATAGCAGGTTCTTAATATTTGGCAGTGTTTCTTGTTTCTTTGCCTTCCCCCAGCAGGGAGCTTTCCAGTACTGCTGCTAAACTGTGCAACCTAGCTGCTTCTAGCCCAACCCAATCCCCCTGATCTTTAAATAGAAGAGCCCAGAAAGGTAGAAATTCACCTAAAGCCACATAGCAAGTTAGCAGCCCAGCTTTTCCAAATCCCAGACCAGTTCTTCATACCCTGATAATGAAATCTAGAAGCCTGAAATTATGAGCCTGGAGAGGAAAGGGTTGGTCCCAAGCTCGTCACAAGTGGGTGGTAGAGCAAGACCTTGAACCCAAGTCAGACCCCTGGGGCCAGCACAGCAGTCAGCTAGCTGCCTGCCCTTTATGACTGTAGTTCTGTAAGAAAGTCTGTGACCTGACTCCCTCCCGCAGCAATCATTGTGCCCCCATCTGTCTTGTCGGGACTACTGCTGGGACATCTCCAGGCTGCCTTCAATTATGAGGCAATAAATATGAGATGTGCTGCGATGAGAAGCCAGCCCCACCCCCACCCCTGCCAGGCTCTGCACCAAGAAGATTGGATTTTGTGTCGTTCATTTTTTATCTCTAGTCCACGTCGGATGGGGAGATACAGGACATGGGCAGTGGATAATTTTATCCTCCCCCACTTATCTGGTGCAGCACTGAGAAGCGAGGTGTGATGTCCTCGGGTTGCCTACTGCCCTGCCCTGGGGAGCTTCTCTCCCTGCAAACCACCAGCCCTGGATTCCTGGGCTCCACTGGAACAAAATGGCACAAGTGGAGAAAGGATCTTGGAAGACAGTCAGTCTGATTTTGAACCTTTCCCTTGCTGTGAACCCACTATGTGACCTTGGGCAAGTGTCTGAAAATGTTCTTTACAGAACTCTTCTGTATGCCCTGCTCTGTGCAGGGAAGCAGGGGCCACACAGAATCAGACCTTAAGGAGCTGGCAGTTGACTCCCAGTAAACAAATATCCCTATGTCAGGGTGAGCAACATTGGCACTGGGTGGGAAAGAAGTAGATTTGCCAGGTAGGGTGTGAGAGAGAGGAGGGAAAGAAGACATTCAGGCAGAGGCAAAGGGAAGTGTTTGAATAAAACATGGCAGGGAGCGACCTATGTGTGCTTAGAGAACTGCGACTATGGCTGGGGCACAGGGTAGATAGAATGGGGGGAAAGAGTTTCAAGCAGGTTAGAGTCAAGATCAGATCTGCATTTTAGAAAAGATCTCTCTGGGGCTGGGGCGGTGGCTCTGCGGTTACGTCACTTGCCCTGCATGCGCAGGTACGCGAGTTCAAACCCCAGCACCACATTTACAATGAAGTCTCAAAGCAGTGAAAGCCAGATGAAAAGCTAAATAAAAATTGATTCTCTCTCTCTCTCTCTCTCTCTCTCTCTCTCCCTTCCTTTCTCTTAAAAAAAAAGGAAAAGAAAAGATCTCTCTGACTAAAAGATCTCTCTGACAACTATCTGAAAAGTAGATTTGGCAGTAAGGATGGGGAGTGAAGGCAGGAAGTCCAGCAAGGAAGCTGAGGCTATGGTGCAGGAGCGAGAAGATGCTGTCCTAGACTAAAGCAGTAACAAAGGATCCAGAAATAGTGGTTATTATCATCATTATAATGAATACTATCACTAAGTGTTAACATGGGACAGGCACAGTACTAGGTATTCACATCATTGTTTCTAATCTTCATGATTATTCTTTGAAGTAGATTATAATCCCCATTTTTTTAGATAAGGAAATTAAGATAAGCTAATTAAGAGAGCTACCTAAAGTCAAATAGTCAATAAGCAGTGGGGGCAGGATTTTTAACACAAATCTGTCCAATCCAGGTCTATCTACAGTGTTCTACTTTCTGAAAGGAAGGTATAGCTTCCCAAGAATCTGTGGGGACATATAGGCCATCTGATTCCTGTCATTCTTTGGATGTTAAAAAAAAAAGACAACAGTAAAGGATGATGTGTGGGCTTCTGGCCAAGATTATTAGGTGGATGGGGACAGAGCACAGGAAGAGCAGGGACTTGGTAGGAGCACACGAGTTTAGTCTTGGCCAGTTGAATTGGAGACCAGTTGAATAGCTGGGTGTGAAGCCAAGACCAAGCCTGGAGATAGAGATTCAGAAATTGTTAATAAATGGTAGTCACAGTTGTGTGAGTGGATGAGGTCATCGGAGGGAGTGTTTACAGTGGAAGATCAAGGCTGGAACCTTGGAGAATTTCACTTCTCAAAGGAATGCAAGCAGTAGTCAGGTCTCCAGAGCAGTGCAACATGAAGCTAGCCAAGGAGGAATGGAACTGCTTCAGGAAGATCAAGGAGTCCTCAGTGCTGCCAAAGGGTAAGGTGAAAGCTAAAGATTTTGCCTGAGTTTAGGGACCAGGAGAGAGTGCTGTGCAGCAGTCTCTGGGAACTGTGACAAAGTAGTCTTCTTTAGCACAGTGTTACCAAACATTTGGAGGAGCCTGTAACACCCTACTCATGGCCCAAAATCATCTTTGTGCACCAGGCATGGGGGAGTCTTTTGGCCCTGGCACACTAGTGACTTCTAGGCAACCTCTCCCCTAAGTCTGGAACTATATGAGAAAAGTAGCAGCATTAAGAAGGAAGACAGAGGGCTGGAGTGGTGTTTCGGTGATTATGGTGCTTGCCTTTGCATGCACAAGTCCGCGGGTTTGAACCAGCACCACATATACAATGGGGTGCCAGAGCAACGAAAGCCACATGAAAAACTAAATAAATTGATTCTCTCTTTCTCTCTCTCTCTTTAAAAAAAAGGAAGACAGAGAAGAGGTGGAAAGGGAAGGACAAAGAAAACTAGGAGGAAGAGAGAGGATGAGAGATGCATGAAGATTGTTAGGCAGAAATGATAATTGAAAAACCACAAAAAGCTCAGAAGACTTCTTTTGAGAGTATTTCCAGGTAATTTTGTATTACTGAGAAAGAAGTTATAAGCCACTATAGCTGAAATGCTAAAGGGGCAAGAAAGGGTGAGAACTGTGTATATCAAGTGAGGCAGGATTGATCTGTGGTCTTGAAGGACACTGGGGGATGTGTTTGCACTTGAGTGACCCCTTGGCTGGGTATAATATTAGAGCACATATGAGCAGAAAAGCAAAACTCCAGCTAGATAGAGAAGGCTCAGCTGTCATCGCCAATGGAGTTCTAAAAACACTCATTGTTTATCTTTGTTCATCTTTTTAATCTTGAGAGATCTTGCAGAAGTACTAGAACCGTAACATGTTTTACAATTTACAAAACTGATTTCATGCTTGATCGTATTTTGGAACAGTTAAGAGAAATCATTTTTCCCTCTAGAAACGTGGTGTGCATTCTCCATATGCTTAGAGCAGTTTAAGAGGAAGAGCAGGGCTGGAGGCTAGTTTGAAGAGGGGTGAGGATGTATAGACAGTAGAGAATCTCAAGAAATTGGGATGTGATAGTGAGGAAAGAGTGAGCAATATGAGATTGAGGACTCCTTGGGGATGGGAAAGTTGTAATAACATCAAATGCGAAGGAACAAAGCAGGGGAGAGAGAGATAGAGTGGAGACGTTGACTGATGGAAGCAGTTCCTGGCAGAAGTAGGCAGAAAATGGGTTCCAGCACCTTGAACTGGAGCAAGGGCAGTTCTCTGACCACTATTCTTTGGTTAAGAGTTCAGAGTGCAGCCAGATAGCCTGGTTGTGAATCCTCCTCCATCACCACAGCATGACTTTAACCAACCTAAGGCAGAGGTTTGCAAAATGGGGATACCAATGATACCCAATCTATACAGTTATGAAAATTAAATGAGTTGATACATGTACAGTACTGAGAACAGTGCCTGGCACACATTAAATACTTGGTAAAAAGTTAGCTGTTACTGGTCAATAAAAAGTAGTGTTAGCTAATTCTTCTTACAAAGCTGGGGGGAGGAATATTGGCATGGCCTGTGGAAATTGCACTTGGAAGGGAGAAATGAAGGGAAAGCTCACACTAACAGCTTTGCTCTCAAGCCAAGGATTTCAAGTTAGACAGAGCTGGGTTCTCATCACTTCACCATGCTAAATCTGTTTTTCCATCTGGAAAATCTCCCTCTCAAAGGGGATTGTGAAGAGTTCATAACATAAATGGGTAAAACACTGAGCACAGGGCCAGGCATTTTGAGCTGCTCAGCGAATGTAGCTACTTACAATCCTCACCTACACTCTTCCCAGTACATAAACCAACAGGGAGAGCAGGTCTGGGGTTGTTAAGTACAAGGTTTGCTGATGTGTAGGTTGCTGTGGAGGGTCTGGATGGAAGGGTCATCCCACCTCAAGTCCAGGCTGGTCAGGGAAGAGAGGGAGGCCGAGAAAAGCAGCAGGCTGGAAGGAGGGAGGAGGAACCAGAAGCACACGGTAGAAGAGGAGGATGTTTGAGTTCACTGTCAGCCCTCTCTGAGAACTTTGTTGGGAGGTGCCATGCTTTGCACTTTATAAATGTGAGCTAATCCACCTCAACCCCCACACCATCCAGTACTAGGCATATCAATCCAGGGGTCTGTCCCTCCACAGATCAATGAAGACCCTGTGGCCTCTGATCAGGTGCAAAGCATCCATAGTTCCACGGTCTCTGGCAGGGTTAGATAGGAAAAATGAGCAGGGCCAAACAGATTCCCTTTGAATGCATAGAGCTGGGAAGGATAGGGAGAAGCTGGTAGTAAGAAAGGGAAACACAAGGGTCCCAGAGTAAGAGACCATGGAGTGGCTTCATGAGAAGTCACACGTAAGCACTGGAGCCATGACTCTGAGCAGGAAGGGTCTGTGAGGAAGTCCAGCGGAGAGGGGAGAAATCACCCTATGAATAGTGGAGGGGAGCAGATGGAGACAGAGACCCATTGACAGAGCTGGAGAGAGGATCTGGCCCCCAGGCAACTTCTGCTCTCCACTCAGTGTTCAGGTTCCAGTTCTAGTTCCCATGGCTGGCTTCTCACAAAACTCTGCTTTGTCCAAATGGGCTCAAGTACTCTGTTCTTTGAAACTAAAGAAATCCAAACAAAGCCTCTCCCCATTTTACAGATGAGAAAACTAAGGCTGAGAGAGAAAAAATGGCTTGTGAAAAGTCTCACAGCCAGCTATGTGGCAGAGGAGGAACTGGAACCCAAGAGACTCCTTTCTCCAGAGCCTACTCCTGCTCCTTCCTTAGCCAGTAAGCCAAGGTCCCTTCTCTGCATCCTCAGCTCTTACTCTCACTGTTTCCCTGAGAAAGAATCTTGCCAAGTAGAAGTGGAGTTGGATGCCCCCCAGAGGCTCTCCTAGGCTCTAGTACGAGTGGTCTTCCTGCGATGCCCCAATCCCTAGTCTCATTTAGGTTTCCCTGTCCTACTCAGGAGACTTGACATTCACACAGAAGGTGCCCACGGTGGTTAAGTATCAAGTTTTAGGGCCCTGAGGAGGGACTGAGGGTTTCACAGGACTCTGACAGGAGGGACAAGGGTTAGACTTGAGCAGTTGAGGTGAGAATGAAGTCTTCCCCAGAGTGGATCCCAGGTCTAAATGGACGCAAATAATCTCCTTGGAACCTAGTTAAGTCAGCAGCACCATCCCCATGGTACAGCTGGGGAAACTGAGACTCAAAGAGATGAACAAAGGCCACACAGCAGTAAGAGACAAAGAAATCAGGATATTCCTCTGGCCACAGACTTCAAATCCAGGCACCTCCCGCTGCTACAGCTATGCATCTTTTCTGGGAAAGGAAACAGCCCTCACCCAACTCTGCTGTGAGTGGCCATAGTGCTGAGCCAGTCGCCTCCCTCCCTGGGTCTCTGATGAGTGGGGAGGGTCCACTAGATTTCCCAGGTGTGCCGCCTGCTCTTCAGCAAACTGCAATCTGTCCACACCAGGCGTTGTGCAGGCCACTCCCCACCCTGTTCCTCTCCCTAATAATTAATCTCTAGCCACAGTCCCAGCTGCACTGCTTTCATCATCCAATTACCGGAGTTGCTGGCACAATAAATCTTGGTCACCCAAATGCAGGCAAATCTGCAGCTATTTTCATGGCCATTACTGTGCATAAGACATTGGAACTCAGGTCATTTGCCTTTCTGATGTGGAGTCTTGTCCCCTGCACTCTCTTCCCTGCTTTCTTTCATTTCACACTGCAGCTGTCCCCATCCCCTCCACCTCATCATCCCCTAAGCATATGTTCCTCCCTTCCCCTTATCCTTCCCTAGGCTGTGGGGTCAGGATCAGAAGTCTCAGTGACCTTGGCCAAGTCAATGCACCTCTCAGAGCTTCAACTTCTTCCCCTGTAAAGCAGAAATGGCATTAGTGACCTCATAGGGTTCTGTGAAAATTAACTCAGGTATGGTATATACCTCACTGGTTTGGGAGTGGTCTTGGTTATATTTTCAATAGCTATGTATTTACTTTAATGTGGTTTAGAAAAAATATAACTAATACATCAAGCCTGTAAATATCATTGCTTAAGAGACCATGAAATTAAATATTTGCAAAGAGTATGCTAAAGAAAAATATTAAGAATGATACACAGGGGGCTGGAGAAGTGGCTCTGTGGTGATGGTGCTTGCCTGGCATGTGTGAGGACCCGGTTTCAAACTCCAGCACGACATACGCAACTAAGTGTCAGAGCAACAAAAACCAGATGAAAAATTAATAAAGTTGTTTCTCCCTCTCTCTCTCTCACTGTCCCTCTCTCTTTTAAAAAAAGAGAATGATACATAGATTTAACAAAACTTATGGAGGAGGCATGTGAATGAGAGAAGCTAGAGAATCCCTAAAATAATGGCCATGCAATCCTTGCCTTCATGAGTATTTGCTCTGTTCTCCACTCTCCTCCACTTCCTGTAGAGGATAATGTGAGGTCCTTCAGAGAGAAGGGACCCTCCTGCTTGTAGGCATACTTAACACAAGGGTTGGGGTCACCTCAGAGCCATTCATTTATGTAACCATCCCCAGGCCTCTTACATGCAGGCCCCGTGTTTGGTGCAGGGGACAAGGAGCTCCAATGGCAGTGCCTCCCTCAGGAAGCCCCTATCTTCTCTCTTCTGAAATAAACCTTGTCATGGTCAAGCAAGGTACCTGTCCAGATGTTTGCTTGACAGGATGTCAAGTAAGATTTTCCCTGAAGTCTTCTATTTGTGGAATTGTATTAAGGACCCAAAGCTGAGAGGCCCAAAGATACCACTTATAGAGAGGCATGAAGAAGTGTGTATGTGCGTGTGCGCGCGCGTGTATGAGTGCATTCATGTGACGCGTAGGAGGGAAGGGGAGAAGTGAGCAGTGGCCTTGTGAGGAGTGCTATGCTCATACTATGAAGTTACTGCTATGATGGAGAATGAAGAGCATTCCTCATGGAAACTGGGTACACCTGCTGAAGGGGAAACCTCACCCCCATATCAAGGCAGAAAGCTTGCTGAACCAGGAACTCACAGGCCTCGCTGGGGCAGATCAGAGACTGGGTGAAGTTTCCAGTAAAGAGATATGAGGGCAGGAATTTACTGAATGGCTCTTTTCCATCCAGCAGTGCTCAAAGAGAGCAAGAATTTAGACAATTCCCCTCCCAGTTCTTCCTGGCTGTAGGCAGGCATGGAAGACCACAGCAGTTCCCATGGCTCCATACAAAGAAGCACACAGGCCAGAATAGAGAAAGGATCTGTGGGGCTGTTCTGATGACCTCAGATCAGGTAAGGGTGACTCCATCTGAATGAGGGTTTGGGCCTTAGGCATCTGGCAGTATCAAAGGAAAAGTAAGCTGTCCATCTCTGAGAAGGGCCTTGGCAACAGAGGGGGTGAGGGTGATCATTGTGCCAAGAAAATCATGCCCACCAATACTCGCTAACAGCAGCTTAGCAGACCCACCAGTGTCAAACGGAAGCAGAAGCAGATCTCACACTCATGTGCACACACAGCACACAGAACTTCCTCTGGAAATCCAGCATCCATGTTGGGACACCAGTTTCCCCTTGGAGACAATTATAAACTAATAAATGATGCCTTAAGGCAGTTTTGAAAGTCTAGGCAGAGAGTGCTCTTCATTACCAACCATCCGGAGGCACAGATTCTGTTGCCTGTGGCCTGAAAGGATTTAGAGAAAGATTGCCACCTAGTGGTTAATAGTGGCAGTTCCTCGGACAGAGCTGTGCAGAGCTAGTGGTCATTCTGACTTCTCATAAATAACTCTAATTTTAGACTTTTGTCCTGCTGTCCCCAGATGATCTTACAGATAACATGTTATGATTTTATAAACAAATTCAAACCTAATATCTTTAGCAAAAGAGACCAATATCATAAGTTCTTTATTCTGTGCCCTGTCTGGATGACCCTTTGAGGCTTTGGGTTACCTGCCACTTGCCTGCAACTCCCACCATTCCCATCATTTTTGCACATAGGCACATGCACCCAACAACCAGTGTAGTATTCATACTCTGTGCTAGGTCCTAGGTGGACTCTGGGGACACAGAGAGGACACATACACAGCAACAAACATTTCAGTGCTATTGGTCAGTGCTGTGTTGGACAAAACATGGGGAATCCAAGCAAAGCATATCCTGATTGGGGGCAGCGCAGGCTCTTCTGTGAATGGGAACGTTAGGTGTCTACCTGAGAGAAAAAGAGAGTTTTCTTTTCAAAGTGTCTTTTCAGGCAAAGGGAGGCACAAAGAGGCATAAATAATGTGGCCTGCTCAGGATTATCTTGCCATATGCGTGGAGGACTGTTGTGGGAGGGATAGACAGATCTGACCCTAAACACCAAGGTAAAGGCTTTATTTTATTAGTGAAGAAGCTACTAAGGAACAGGAAGCTGGAGGGGCAGTAAGGAGAAAGATCTAGCTGTCTAAACAAGATGTAACAAGCTCCCAGCCTTCACAGCTTCAGGTCCTCTATTGGCCAGAAGCCAGGTTTCCTCAGTGGGTATCTTAGGTCCCTCACAGCCCCTCACTCAATGACAGACTGCCTCCCAGGCCCTTGGCACCTCCCAGGTCCTTAGCCCTGCTCAGCTGTGAGAGTGGGAACAAGGCAGGGAGTGGAGAACAAGCTCCCTGTGACTCTAGCCTGTGTGCATCACATAGATGCATTCCAAGCCCTCACAGCAGCGGTGAGGTTAGTGCTGCTTTGTCTACCTTACAGAGGAGGAAAGGCAACCTCAGAGATTAATGAATTGCCCAAATTCTCACTCAGCTAGTTTTAACAGGCAGGGCTGGGAGGGTGAGAAGAAAAGGAAGGAAGAGATAAAAAAGAAAAAATTAAATCTGGAATTAGAACTAAGACCCTTTACATCTGCATGCAACTTCATTCCCAGCACAACTCTAATTTCACATAATTTTACTCTGTTCAATAAGGTTCTACTCAATACCTTCAATAACTGACATTCTCCTAAATGTCATTTAAGTATTTTCCTACTTTACTCCCACTTTTGTTATAGAAAATATATTACTAATCCCTGCTCTCAGACCAGAAGTTCCCAGGCCTCTTTTGAAGAGGTCCAAAGTCCTCTTTTAAGAGTGCTTCAGGTTTAAATGCAGGGAAGGTGTATCCCAGGCCCTGAGTGAGGGGAACTCAACCGAACTCAGGCCCAGGTCAACTTCTCTTAGATACTATAAGGAGAGAGCCAGTCTCTGGGTCCAACATTCCCCAAGGAAGTCAAGCATGGACTTCCCAGCCCAGAGTTCTCAGGCAGCAACAATTGGTCCTACCTCAGCTACCTAAGATCAGGGTTTCCTTGGCCCACTCTGCTAAATAGAAAAAGGTGCCCCTCTGGGCAGTAGCAGCTTTACAAGTGCATGGCTTTGGAGCTCCACTCTTTAAAGAGAGAGGGACAGTGTGGGAGAGAGACAGAATCAATTTTATTTAGTTTTTCATTGACTTTTGTTGCTCCAATACCTTGCTGTGTACATGGTGCTGGAGTTTGAACTTGCGTCCTCACACATGCCAGGCAAGTGCTGAAATCACTGAGTTACCGCTCCAGCCTCAGGAGCTTTATTCTTAGCTGTATTTCAGGCCCTACTTGCCCCTTGGCCACGCACTCTTAAATAACTCACCAAAAGAAGCAGTCTTTCCCTAACATAGCCACTGACCTGCGCTCCAGAATCTGGAACTCGTCTAGCTGGCAGAATCAGCCCCAGCATTTTCCTGTGGCTCTGGATCCTTATCAGGGCCACTGAGCCCAAGAAGTCTGTGAGGAAATGCCCCATGTCCTGATTCTGGACCTATTCCCTCCAACTGGAATTCCTGGAGCACTGGAAAACACACTGACCTGGAAAGAAAACATGGATCTCTATCCCCGATCCCCTCCCCTCCTCACATCAAGCTCTGGCCTCCAGACTCATCTTGCACTTTAGGTCTTCTCTCACTGATAACCACTGCCATCACCACACTGGCCTTGGAAGCCTCACTGTCCACTTTTCAGGGCTCCAGGGCAAATGTGTTCATCAGCCATTTCTTAATGCCAACTACACAGCAGATGTGAGGCTGAAATGTTCCAACCAGGCTTCATGAAGGGTTTCCAAGGAACAACAAAGAGCACAGTATGAATATGGATTGCTGGAATGCAAAGTAGGTCTTACTCAGTTCCAGCTTAGGTTCCTCTTAGTGGCACCTACCTGAATCCAGGATTCACTTTAACTTGGGCTGCTGGGGATTGTCCTCTGGGTCACCTCAATGCCATGAAGTCTCAAATCAAACAAGTGAGGTCGAAAAGGGGAGGAGTATCCCATCCCACCTAAGACCTACCTTTGAGTTCCCAATTTTGGAGGATCTCTACCTCTCCAAGTTATTAAAAATGGAAGAGCCATTAATTCATTCATTCAACAAATATTTATTGAGACCCTACTATGATAAGGGAATAATAAGATGAACAAATGAACTTGGTACCCTCTCCTCGAAGTTCGCATTGGCCCATAGGCCAAACTCCATGGCCTAAAACTAGCCTTCATTTTCAATACAGAAGCCTGAGGTTTTGGGGGGTGTTTGTTTAAAGAGAGAGGGACAGTGAGAGAGAGAGAGAAAATCAATTTTACTTAGTTTTTCATGTAGCCTTCGTTGCTCTGAAACTTTGTTGTGTACGTGGTGCTGGGGTTTGAACATGTACTTGCGCATGCCAGGTAAGCACTGTAACTGCTGAGCTTAGCCCCAGAAGCCTGAGCTTTTAAGCCAGGCACACAGGCAGGAAGGGCATTGCTGCCTCTTGACAATTTCCCAATGCCTTGACTCCTAAGAAACCTGAATCTGGAGTCCCTGAAGGAAAAGAACTAGCAAGTATCAAGAGGCAGCCAGGAGGACCCCTGCCTTGCGGCCACACACAATGTGACCACCAAGAGCAGAAGATAATGGTCCAGACCAGACATAGCGTCAGGTTATTTTCTCACTGATAGGAATCATGTAGCCCCATCCCTTTGACTTGAGTCACACTTAACCCACAAACCCGTGGGGCTCAGCAGTCTCTAGCTTGGCAACCATCCAGTCAGCTCACATGCTCTGACCCACATTCTCTCCTTTTGTAGGCACAAAAATTTCCTTTTCACAGAAATGAGTCTTTAGCAGCCCAAATAACTCAAGGTCTCTTTGTCTACCACCTACCTACACAGTCCTTGGCTGAGCCCAGGGGTCATGTAAACCTGCCCTACAGATGGAAAAGTGTTCCATTTCCGTGGGCCCAGGCTTGCTTCCAAGCTACGGTGTCACCTTTAATGCCCATGAAATTGGATAGGAATATTAGTAGGAATCTCAGGCAAACGCCAAGTTGTGGGAAAGCTGACTTTCTGACCCAGCAAAGATGCAGCTGTGTATGGACCCAAGTTAGAAACCTATTTGGGAAATGAAGGTTGGTTTCACATGGACATTTGAATAACAGATGCTGTTCCTCTTATCTCACAGGGAGTATGAGTAACAGGTAGGTGAAGGAATCAATGGAGAAGTAAGCATTACAACAGAATTCTACCAAAGAGTGGACCATGTACATGCAGCATTGGCATTCCTTGATAGTTCATTAGAAACGCAAATTCTCAGACTCTACCCCAGACCTACCAAATTAGATTCTTGGGGAGAGAAACCTGAAGGAGGATGAAGGGCTAGAAACCCTTTTTTTTTTTAATTACCTAGATACCATAAGTTTGCTAATTAACTATCTTAGTTCAGGCTCTATAACAAAAATGCCTTAGGCTAGATAATTTATAAACAACAGAAATTTATTTCTCACAGTTCTAGAGGTTAGAAAGTCCAAGATCAAGGCCAGCAGATTTGATGAAGGTGTCTGATGAAGGTTTGGTGAAGGTTTGCTTTCTGCGTCCTAGCTGGTACCTTGTGGCTGCATCATCAAGTGGCTGAAGGACAGGGGCTGACAAGCTCCTTCAGGCCTTTTATGAAGGCCCTAATCCCATTTATGAGTGCAAGCCCTCATGACCTAATTACCTCCCAAAGGCCCTATTTCTTAATACCATCACCTTGTTAAATTTCAACACATGAATTTAGAGGGGACACATACATTTAGACTCTAGCTCATGTAATGGGCTAATACTATTACTACAGGAAAAACTAAGTCCTGGCAGCTTCCATTCTCTGGGCACTATGTATGTGTCAGACACTTACTTTTTAACTTTTGTATAAATTTAAACATGTCCCTTTATCCTCAGACCCCTTTGAGGCACTTTTATTACCCTGGTTTTTAACAGATGAAGAAACTATAAAGATATTTGTCCACTTAACCTTTTCAATGCTTCTTTGCCTCATCTGTGGGTTGGGGACAATAATGCCTTGCTTCTTTGGTTGAAGATGACTGTGTGGTGGACCATCCACATTGCTTAGGAGCTCAGACATAGCTACTGGATACAACTCAAGAGAGTGATCCATAGTGAGGAAAGACAGAGGCTAAAGCCAGATACAAAATTCTGTCTCCAAATTGTAGCTCAGAGAGCTGCCCAGTGCCTGCTTCCTATTGGTACTAAGTTGGCTTCACCTGCTATCAGGTTCTATGTTTACCCATTAGAATACATGCTCTCATTTCTAGTTCTATTCCTAGTTGATGACAACAAAATCTATGATTAGAATGACTCTGGGTCTTGGAAAGGCAGCTGCTCTGAAGGTTGGGGGCACTGGAATGTGCTTCCAGTAGAGAAGCACATTGGGCTTCCAAGCAGAGAAATGAATGCATTTCTTTTTGAATGAAACATAGGGGATGACCTTTGGTTTGAGTGCTCAGTGAGACCCGTAACTCTTGAGAACATCATTATCAGCTTCTTACCAGCTGCTAAATGCCCACCTTGCTCCAAGGACTTAGGAAACACTATTTCTGCCTCACATCAGTCCACTTTCACCTCTTTGCTGGATGACAAAGACAGAGGTTTGGAATCAGATCTGTCTTTATCACTTATTGGTCCGTGACACTGACACATACCATGTAACTGTGCTGAATTTCAGCTTTCCTAGCTCTACAAGTGTTAAATAGGAGAATGTTTGCATAACTCCAAGTATGCAGTAAACCCTTTACAAATGTTATTCTTGTACCTTTCTTGCCTACACTATAATATGCTGACTGGTGGTAGGTGCAGAGGACAGAGACGATGCAAACCATGTCCCTAACTATTTAGGGCATCTTTCCTACCCAGACTAGGTCACAATCATAGTAAGGAAGCAAAAATACATGAGGAAAATCAGAAGGTTGTTCAAAACCATCAGGCTTGCAGTTCACTTAAGGGATGGTCATCTGCCTTGGAGATCCCTCCTAAGTGGCCCCTGTCTCCTTCCCTCCTCTGTCACTCTGTCAAAACAAATGCTGCCAATCCTGAGCATAATGGAGACCAAAGGTAGGATAAAGGTAATCTGTTTTCTATTTATATAACACATCATTGTTTGCTAAGCCCTTTTAAGAATTTACTGGCCTAGCAGGGGCACACAACCCCTGGTGAGGTAGCAGGACACGGATGTGCTTATGCTATAGTTGAATGAATTGCTTTCCATAGAGGGCCTGTAATTTGCACAAAGCCATCCAGCAAGTTAGTGGCATGCTCTAAAATAAAGATCTTGGGCTCCCTATTCCTCCAAGTAACGTCCTCTCCATTCTATCCCTATGTCTCTTTTGGTAATGTACCCTTTAGGTAATATTGTCAATCAAACTTTAGTAGACAATACTGACAGCTAATTACTTATGGCTTATATTTCATCTCCAGGTAGTGACTATATAACAGGTCATGGCACCAAGTAATCAAATTTTTGGAGGATGGAGATTAAATTCTTTGGGTTACAAGTTATATACCTAATCCATTCTAGCTTAATAAATAAATTAATGTTAGATATTTAATTTATATATTAAACTAGTGAAGGGCCCTAGTGGATGGCACCAAGATTCTTCCTGATTCCATTCTTTTAGGTTTCTCCAGGCATTTTCCTCTGGTCCAGGGTGTGTGTTTGTGGTTTTAAGCCACCAACTTCCCAGTTTATACTCCCATTGATGAGCTTGTCTAAAATGGTAGGTATGGTACTATTCGTACTAAATCCCTAGGAAGATAGGGGTAAAGGGAGCCTAGAATAGTTACTAAAAGCCTGGGGAGGGTTAAAAATTAGAACTCCCAAAATATATAAGCAAATCCATGGCATCAACTCTTTGTACTCCACTTTGGTGTAAGGATATATATTATAATAACTGGATTAGTTACATTTTTATCTACTTTTACAGTGCTTGAAATTTTCAAAAAGATCTTCTCTACTTAATTTATAATTATTATTTATGTTTAAGGCAGTTTTACCAAATTTGTTATTGTCTAAATATTTTAAAGGTTTTAATGTTTGATACAAGTTTAATAATATTGACCACTAAAGTTTACATAGCAGACTTGAAAATTTCTCTCAAGTCTAAAGGCCCTTCAAGACATTAAGCAATCTAATAAAACAAAAATAAAACAGCACCAGATTTTTAAATGATTATATAATTATTAAAACTACTTTAAGAGTTAAATTAGCAGTTCTCCAAACTTCATTTATTTTTCATCCTTATGGGACTCTCAGTGTTACAAGAGATTTTCCCATTTGAGGCCTTTTCAAAAATGAATTACTGAGGGGCTGGAGCGGTGGCTATGCAGTTATAGCACTTGCCTGGCATACGCAAGGATGCGAGTTTTGAACCCCAACACCACATACACAATGAAGTGTTGGAGCAACGAAAATCACATGAAAAACTAAATAAAACAGATTCTCTCTCTCTCTCTCTCTCTCTCTCATTATCCCTCTCTCTCTCTTTAAAAAAAATAATTACAAACAGAACATAAGAAGTTGTGCTAAAATATATGGCCAAATCCAATAGTGCCTTATAAGTACCCCAACGGAACAAACTGAAAGTCAGGTTAAAATCAGAAATCAAAGATATCACCCATTTCTATTAGGTAAATATTCAGCTACAGTTTGGCAATAACTTCAAGGTGTTTTGAATAACATAAGACATACAGTGCTGAGCACTGAGCTGGGGTCAGTGCGATTCTGTACACCCTAGCTCCTCCATTTCAAATCTAGTGGGTAATCACCTTCTATCAAGACAGTCTTGGTAGTCCCTGTCCTGCTTCCCTTCACAGGCAACTGTGTTCAAATGGCAATGTGTAAAGGCACAAGGGATTGTTATTATTAAAGTTTTCTGAAGGTAAAATTTCCTGTGAAAGCACTGCCTCAAATTCATTTTTTGAAAAAAGTGGGGCACAAACTAAATATTGGGATGATCAGCATTTCACACAGGTTCCTTAACCAAAAAACAGTGGTCACCAGAATTACACCTTTTACTCATCTGTCCTGTTTCTAAGAGTGATGGTGGTTTTTATGGTATAGAGATTATTTCTGGGTCGTGGCATAACAAAGCCAAGCCACATTCAGAACATGCTGAGCCTCAGCATCTTCCTTGGAGTCCTGGAGGAGTGGCAATTATGGAAAATCCAATCAGGGACAGAGGGGGAAATACCAGTGAAATGAGATCCCTGAATCACAGCTTGATTTTATGCTTGGGCTGTGATTTTGGGGACGTCAAGCAGGACTTTAGCCCAAGTCAGAGAAAAGCCCAATCCCAGGAAATACTGTGACTAACCTGGAAGCAGGCCAGGACAGAGAACACTTATTTAGGGTGAGAATTCAGCAGGTTTTGAATGCTGTGCAACCCTCATAGGACTCAACATTCTCTCTGTGGTAGGACTCCCCTGAGCCTCCTTAGTTAGCTCCAGAAGGCCAAGTCTTTTTGACTAATTCATTAACTTACCCTAACTTTTCTGCTGTCTACTCTTTTCCAGACCCCATGCTGGGTACAGAGGACAAAGACAGCAATCAGACAGTCCTTACCTTCAGGTAATTCCAAATGTGGTAGAAAAAGTATGTATTTATAGATAAGTCATTGTGATTCAAGGTAAAAAAAAAAAAAGGACAAACGAGTCCGATAGACTTGGTTTTCAAGAACTCCCCAGCCTCCCAGCCTCGCAGAGGCCTAGAGAGCACAACATAGGTACATGAAGAGCAGACTGTGGAATGGTCAAAAAAATAACTCACACTGTGGCCTCTGGCAGCACAGAGATGGATGACATGACATCTCTTTCAATAATCCTGTAGGGAAAACTTACAGCCTACTGGAGAAGGGTGAGCAGCCAAATCCAGCTGAACTGGAGATAACAAATCCTACAGCCTTGGGTTGACCTCTATGGGTCCTTTGGATTACCCAGCAGAGTGAAAAGTTTCTTAGCTATGGCTGCAAACATGACATCTATGGCCACCTGAGGGGAAACTGATGACCAGGAGAAACAAGTATAAATAAAGCATAATACAACAAGGACTTGAGATGAATATTAGGAGCTGAGGAATTAAGGAAGGTGAACAGGGCAAACAGTTTAAATGGGCGGCAGCTAGTCTGGGTACACACCCAGTGGTGTGTACCCATCCAGCAATATGTGCTGGATGGATCCATTTTATGAGTCCAAGGGATGGAGGGTAGGCTTCTGAGGGCAAAGGACCATTCTTTTCTTCATGCTCAAGAGGCCTCCTTCTGCTTTCCTCTTTTCTTCACAGCTATCACCACCTGCCCTATCTTTTCCACTCCACCATCCACAGTGTGACTGAAATGGGCTCAGCTGGGGTAGAAGTAGCATGGTATAGGTCTCAGGGCCCTGAAGGCCTTGCATTATTGGTACCAGCATTGGAGTGCCTGTCATTGTCTTTGTTGGTCACTTGGAACATGCCAAGTTGAGCTTGTTTGGTACAGGGCTGGGCTGGATCTCCTCTCAGGCCAAGCTATAGGAATGTACAGGACTGTATATTCCTTCCCACGGATTTCAGAGAACAGCCCCAGACTGTTGCCATTTATTCTTCACAGCAGCTACCACCTACACCATCTCTCCAACCCAGACTTTATATCTGAGCCACATGCTCTCCTTTCTTAAACATGACAGGACTCACATCTGCTGATCTTTTTCTTCACAGCTGCTATCACCCACTCTGCTCCTCTCTCTAGGTCTCATTCTGGATGTCCTGTATCTCCAACCATTTACTTACTGTTTCTTAAATAAACACATAGACCCCTTATCAGTTAAGAGTTTCACTGCTAGTTATTAAAGAGAAACAAGCATGAGGTAAGGGAGGAGTATGGTGAGCATGAGTATAGGGCAATTTAGAGACAGATATTTCATGAGTACTGGCATTAAACAGCTTTGGCCCACACTGACACGTGTAAGGTCCCTTCCTTGACTTCCTTGGACAGTCCTGAAGAAGTCTGGATATTCCTATTCTCTTCATCCTTTATCCCTGGTTGTAGAATTAGTTATATTCCCAGTCCCTATCTAGTTGGGGTGTGGGAAAACTTTGCTGAACAAGGCCTTTGTACATCTCAGGAGGGGGCTGTCTTTCTTTTTTTTTAAGAGAATCAATTTTATTTAGTTTTTCATATAACTTTTGTTGCTCTTACACTCTGTTGTGTACATGGACTGGGGTTCAAACCCGCATCTCTGCACATGCCAGGCAAGCACAGTAACCGCTGAGCCATCACTCCAGCCCCATGGGGCTGCCTTTTAACTCTCTCTTCTTCTTCAGTTTCTCTGTGTCACCAACCCTCCTCATCCCTTGGCCCCTGATGCCCTTCACTTGCCAACTTGATAGAGGTCTTCCCAGACACTGGATTTCATATAAGGACATAGAGGGAAGTATTTACATATTATTTTACCCCAAAACTGGAAAGTCCTACATATGAGACTAATTGTAAACTTCAGTAAGCAACAGGAGCCACAAATGATTTTGAACCAAGGAATGGCAATAGAAGTACCTTGCATTATGCATAGCCACTCAAGAAATATTTAGATAAATGAATACATGAATAAATGATCATAACAGTGTACTGAGATTACTTTGTCAAATGTATGAGAAGGTAAGGCGATTTTTTCAATCCACTCTAAATCAGTCTTATGCAATATGCTAAAGTAGATAATCTTTTTCATCCCATAGGACATTCTTTACCTGAGTCGTATAACTACAACTCTAGTCTTCTAGTCTGCATACCATGACTAGGCTTACTCTTCACGATCATTACCCAGAACCAAGTATATTTAACAAATATCAGTTTAAGGCATTATCTTCCTTAAGTAGGGACAAAAATAGGGATGAAAAATAAATCTCTCACAATAAAATTTCTGTCACAATAACAAGCTTTTGTGAAAACCATCTAAGATAGAAGCAACCACTCAGGTATAATCTGAGAGACCCATAACTGACTAATTCAGCCCCAAAACTCTCAGATGGACAAGTATTCCTACTTCACAAGTAGTGATTCCAGTAGGTCCAAACAAGTTGGGCTGATATAGAGATTTGCAGCCCAAAGACCTTCCTAAGGGTGAAATCTTCCCTACTGGAAAAGGAGAGGCTTGGCCACAACCACATTTGAATAAACAAACTTGGGGAAAACCCAACAGCTTGGACACGCCCTTGGACAGAGGACTCCAGGTACACTGAAGGTGCAATTAAAATAATGATATCAGGAGTTACCATCAGCCCAACTTACAGCCCAATATCTACCAACTATCCACCAGAGCATTTTTTCTCTCAAATCTAATTCCTTTTCTAGCCCTATAAACTTTGAATTCATTGAAGGCAGAGACCATGGGAAATTTTGTCCAAATTTTTGTTTAAGAGACAGGTTCAGATAGCCCCTGAACTCCTAGGTTCAAGTCATTCTCCAGTCTCAGCCTCCTGAGTAGATAGGATATAGATGTATACCACATCTGGCTCGTCCAGTGTTCTAACGTACTAACCCATGTCCTTTTCCTATCAGGGATTATCCTACTAAATGAACTTCAGGCTCATCTTTCATCAAGATAATGGTATCAGAAGCAAGAAGCATCATTGTCAAGGGATGCTGGTTTCTCATTTTTGTCCCTAGGAAGTTCGATGAGGAAGGGAAAGTTGAACACAGCAAAGATGGAGAAAGTAGGAAACCTCATGGTTCTGTTGTCTTGCTAAATTCCTCTAGGACAAAGATCCTGCAGAGCTTGGAGCATGATTAGAAGGATGAGGGTGTTTTTGTTATTTAAAATAAAAAAAAAAATTCCAGGTCTTTCTTCTTGCCTTAACCCCTGCATGTAACCTTATATGTGGATGAGGGGAGAATCATTTAAAAAGAAAGTCCTCTCACTCCCATTCTGAGCAGAGTCCTTATGCAGCCAGGACTTGATCATGGAGCATGTAGATTCTCTGCTTCTCCTTCACAGAATCAGTTCTCTCGTTTTATATATGAGAGGTTGTGTGGTAGGAAATAAGAACAGAAGACTGGACGCCTCAGGACCAGGTGCAGACTACACCTGTTGTCTGCAGTCTTTTGAGGTCTCAGAGTGGATGGTGGTGAGGAAGGAGAGGGCTGGGGCTCCCTTGAACTCGTGATGATGGGACAGAAAGGTGGGCAAAGGGGCCAAAGCTACCTAGTACGTGAGTCCCTATAGATGGACATCTGAGGCCGGAGAAAGTTCAGGTAATACATCCAAGGTCCTAAAGCAGGCCAATTCAGTAATCTTCAGATTGCAGGAGCTATGGAAGATTTTTTTATTTTGCTCTTTGGAGAAGAAATGAAAAAAAGATAGGGAACAAAATATTAAGGTTTTTGATTCTCTGTAGACCTCGGTAACCTCTATTATCCTTGCTGTGGCTGCTATTGCCTTCTATGGAAAAGTCAGTTATTTAGTCTTGAATTGGCTCAGGTTCCTACCAGGACTGGTGCAGTCTTCCTATATGCAGCTCAGGATCTCCCGGTCTGAAAACAGACGGAAGGCAATCTGTTCACACTCCTGCTTGATCCCACACTCAAATAAACACCCAAACAAGCCTTCTTCCTCCAGAGCAGCCAGATCAGAGTATCCACAGGGACCATAGTGCAAGATCCAGGGGCGGGACCAGCAGGCAGTCCCTAAGGGACTCTGGTTGATGTAGATGCCTAGGTCAATTCTCCGTTTCTTATTGGTTGGGTGTGAATATAAGAGCCATGTTTCTGATGGTATTCCAGCTCCTTCCTCCAGCTTCAGTGAACTGTCCAGCAGAGGACTCTGTTGAATGGTGTGAGCATCTTTGCCACCAGCGTCCTGGCATCTACATGGGTTCTCTAGCGGCCGGAAACTCACCACACTGCCTTGACAGCCATGTGGAGGCTCACAGAGCTGTGGGCTCAGGGTCTGTTTCTGAAAACATTCACCATGATCAGTGCTGAGAGCCTCTGCCCGGCACCTTTTTGGTGTCCGGGCACTGCAATAGAGCACAGGGTAAGCAGCCTTTCTGGTTACTTCTGCCACTTGGCACTCCACTGTCACCAGAGGTCTAATGAGCTTACCATGGTGCCATGTCACCCCTAAGTCATCACTGTAGATCATCAGGGAATGAGGCCTTGGTTTACATGATAGTGGAAAACAAAGGAATCGGCAAGGGAAATAGTAGGCATAAGCAGGGATGACTAGCCTCCCTGACTGCAGCTGGATGCCATGACCTGGGCCCACAGCAAATGTGGCCCAGTGTTTCACTTCTGAGCCGATGACATCTTCAGTCAAGTCCCTCACCTCACTCCATGAGCATCCAGCATCCTGACTGCAGACAAAGCACAGGCGGGCAGCATTCCTGCCTGACACTATCTGCTGATGTTCAGTAACATGGTCCCTCACGCAGATGAAGAACAGGTACACACAGCCACTCTTCTGCTCCCAAACAGGACAGGGATTCATGGTCCGATGCCCAGGTAATGTAGCTTCCATCAGTGGCTTCAGGGGTCCCCACTAGTCAAGAGGAAGGGAAAGAGACACTGGGATTGAGATGCTAATAGAGGATATGAGGTTCACTAAAAGCATTAGTACTTTTCATAAATAGGAAATAAATAATATTGAAATCTAAAAAAAAAATGTTATTTTTCTTTTGTAGCACTGGGCACTAAATTCAGGGCCTCATGCATGCCAGAAAAATGCTCTACTACTGAACCACATTCCCTGGAATTCATGAAATTCTAATGGCCCACACATTCACCAAATTCTCAAAATTCTACAAAGTTGGAAAAAGACATTGCTAGATACTGTACATGTTGTCCCCTCTGAAATGCTCTTCCTTGCTTTCTCTAGACTTCAAAATCATCCTCCAAGACCCCACTTGAAAATCACCTCCCTTGTGAAGCATTCCCTAATAAGTTATAGCAATTATATAACATTGTAAATTTGTAGTAGAGCTCCTGGGTTCAATCCTCAGTGCCTCAAAAAAATAAATAACAAAGAAAAGAAGGAAGGAAAGACAGAAGAAAGAATAGCAAACAAGCAAAGCAAAGCAAGCCAGGCAAAAAAGACAAAGGTTTTTTCCTTCCTGCACTACCCTGGGGAAGCAGTTCATAATAGCTTTATTAAAAGCTCAAGCACAAAGTCAGAGACACCTCATTCCAACTCCATCACTATTATGAATCATTGGGCAAGCTGCTCGGTATCATTTTCTCTCAGTCTCTTCACCTGTTAAATGAAGAATTTAAAAACACTCATAGAGGGGCTATTGCAAGGATATAATGATATCTATCACGCCTAATCAGACATATCACAAAGAAAGGCCTAATCTCCTTTAATAATATAATATATATTAATATATATTTTTAGAGAGAGAGAATCAATTTTTTTTTTGTTTAATTTGGCCTTTGTTTCTCCAAAATTTAGTTGTGTATGTGGTGCTGGGATTTGAACCCTGGTCCTCATCCAAGCCAGGCAAGTCCTCCAAACACTGAAGCTACCATTCCAACCTCTCCTTAATATATTTTAAAGCAATACTAGAAATTGGTAAGAAGAGTTCCAGAACCCTAGCAGAAATGGGCAAAAGAAAAGATCAGACAACTGACAGAAAGAAATAGGGTAAAAATAAAAATATGTTCAATCTCACACATAAAAAAGAAATGCAAATTAAAATTAAATTGACAAAACATTTTTACATTATAAAATTGGCAAAATCATAAAGTTTGATAATATTCTATTGGTAAAAATATTAAGAAACAGGCACCCTCATATATGGATTGGTGTACAAATGGTTCAGTGCTATTGTAGGATATATCAAAATTACATTATCCTCTCCTAGCATGCCCAATTCTGAAAATTTATCCTAATATATCAAATTAAGTATATATAATATTATGCAATAGTGAGCTAAATAAACATCTTTTCTTTATAAAGGAAAAATGATATTCACTTGTAACAGTAAAATATTGCAAACATCTTAGCTATTCACCAATAGAGGAATGGGTTTAGTGAACACACAAGCACGAATTAAAAAATAAACAAGAAGATTTCTTTTCTATATATACCAATATGGAGAGATTTCTATAAAATATTGTTAACTGAATAATCATAATATCGAACAGTACACATAACATGCTAATTTTGCTTAAGAAATATGGAGAAAAGAACTTCTAATTATGAAAAACAAAAGAATTGGACCAATCCTTCTGTTCAGAAGTAGAAAAGAGATAAAATACCAAAACAAAATACAAAATATCTGCTTGAAAGCAGTAGAGCAAATAAGGCAATGATAAATTACAGGCCAAGGAAAGAGAATTCATTGAGAGACACTGACTGGATATTTAAAGTCCATTTCCCCTCAGGACAGACCTATTAATCCTCAAAGACATAAATGAAAGCCTGAGAAGCTGAGCAATTCATCTGGCAGCCATCTGGGGCTAGTAGAACAAAAATTGGAGGCACTGGTAAACCCTGCATAATTTGAGATTGAACCTTGAAAGCAGTAGGCATGAAACTAAAGCAAACCAATCCTCACAAACACCATTCTAGAAAACTGCCTGGTATCTTCTGAAGTGGAACATACACATACTCTATGACCCACTAATTCTACTCCTAGAGGGATACCCAGTAATGCAGGCTCATGGTACCAAAAAACATGTGTACAAGAAAATTCATTGCAGCATTATCTATACTCATAATAGCAAATGTAAACATTCAATAATAGATGTATCATTTGATTGTGGTTTATCCAAGCAATGGTATACAATGAAAAGGAATGACTTGTATCTATGCACAACTTGGATAAATCTCAACAAAAGAAGCCGGGCATAAAGAACATATAGATTAAGAGCGGGAGTGGTGGCTTAGCAGTTATGGCACTTGCCTGGCATGCACAAGGACACTGGTTTAAACCCCAGCACTATACATACACAACAAAGTGTCGGAGCAACAAAAGCCACATGAAAAACTAAATAAAATTGATTTTCTCATTCTCTTTCTCTCATTGTCCCTCTCTCTTAAAAAAATATAAATTAAAAATAAACAAAACTAAGCTATAAGTCAGCACAGCAATTATCTTTGAGAGAAAGAGAGGGACTATAAGAGAAGTTTCCTGGATACTAGCAATATTCTACTATTCTACTTCTTAGAATATTAGTAGTGAATTTTATGAGTAGTGAGTCCACAAATGGTGGCTTTATCATAATTCACTGATATTTATGTTTTGTGCATTTGACCTTTATGTTTTTTGAATATGCTATCACTTCACATTTTAAAAAAGTTTTAAAAAGGGGTATTAAGAATATATACTAGTTTTTCTTTGTATCTATATGAAGAAGTACAAGAAGAACACACAAAATCAATAACGATTGGCCTATAGGAGATAAGAAAATGAGGATACTGCACTGCTTTAATTTTTCAGCTATATGAATGCATTAACCATCTGAAACAAAAAATAAATTTAAAACAAATTAATTTCTGTATGAATGAGCAGAACAGATTAAGCAAAGTTCAGATTAGAGAATTTTTTTTTAAAGAGAGAAGGACAGTGAGAGAGAGAGAGAGAGAAGAAGAAGAATTAGTTTTTATTGAGTTTTTCACATGACTTTCATTGCTCTGACACTTAGTTGTGTACATGAGTGCTGGGGTTTGAACCTGTGTACTTGTGCATGCCAGGCAAGCACCGTAACTGCCGAGCCACCGCTCCAGCCCCCAGATCAGAGAATCTAAGAGCCATACTGGACCATAAGAGTAATCTAATGCTACTCCCATCCCATAGAGGGATCTTCTCCAAGTCTTCTAAACAAAGGCCCTTAAGTTTCCCGTTGAACTAGTCTAGAGACAGGAAACTCAGGATCTCGTGGACAATCCCTTCTATACTGAAATGCCTTGCACACTCTAACCAACTAAAAGATAAGGGATAAGGGGTGAAGTCAACATAATCATTGAACAGTTCTGGAGTCAGAGAAGCTCAGTCAAGCTTATTGGATAAGAAAAGAAAATGATTTGGGTCAGATATATCTAATGCACAGTTGATATGAAACTGGAAGAAACAGTAAACAAAGCATCAAAATTTTAGAATCAAAGATGATCTAAACCAGCTGAAGCAGTGGAGGCATAACAAACAAGCTGAGGCTTGACAGATAAAATAGGTTGTGAGCTTAAGGATCCGGATGAAAAACCTGATTAAAGAATAAATGTAATGGCTAAAAATCATATAAAAAGATGCTCATTGGAAAAAAGAAAAGAAAGGTAGGGGGATCTCATAAAAACTGAAGGGAAAGCAGCAGGATAGAGGAAAGGGACCAGGGTGAGCTAGGAGGGATGGGAAAAGGGAAATATTAAGGAATGATGTTGGTTAAATTATACTGTTATATCATGTACATGTACAAATATATAACAACAAATCCCAACATTACGTGCAACTATAATGCACCAATAAAAATGTGGGGGGAAAATATGTTGACCATCACTAACTATTAGGGAAACAAATCAAAACCACACTGAGGGGCTTGGGGGTTATGGTATTGTGGTAAAGCACTTGCCTAGCAAGGGCAAAACTCTGACACAAAATGAACAAAAACAACAATAAAACTAATGAGATCTCACCTGACACCCAGAAGGATGACTATTATAAAAAATAATAACAAGGTTTAGAAAGGGTGAGGAGAAACTGGAAGAACTGTACACCATTGGTGGGAACATAAATGTAGGTAGTATGAAAAACAGTAGTATATTTAGTCCTCAAAAAATTAAATATAGAATTACTATATGATCCAGCAATTCCACTTTTGAATATGTAGCCAGAGGAATTAAAAGCAGGGTCTCTAAGAGATATTTATATTTGTACATCCTTTTCCAATGCAATGTTTATTCAAAACAGCCCATAGATGGAAGCAACCTGACTGTCCATCAACAGTTGAATGGATATGCAAAATGATATATTATTCAATCTTAAATAGGAAGGAAATTCTGACACATATAACAACATAGATGAAACTTGAGGATATTATTATATCAAGTGAAATAAGTCATCATAAAAAAATACTGTATGATTCCATTTATATGGGGTGTTTGGAGTAGATTTATAGAAACAGAAAGCAGAATCGTGGTTGCAAGAAGCTGGGGAAAGGGAGAAATGGGAAGTTGTTTAATGGATACAGAGTTTTAGTTTTGAAGGATGAGAAAATTCTAGAGAATGGCTATACAATTTTAATATACTTAACACTATTATTTTTAACTATTAAAATAGTTAAAATGCAAGTTTTATGTTAGACACATTTTATCACAATTAAAAAATGAAAAAAACAATAAATAAACAAATATGAAAAAGCCTCAGAGGTTCATTGCTGAGCTGGTCAGTCTACACCTAAAGTTTTTTTTTTTTTTTTTTTTTTTTGGTACCAGTGATTGAACCCAGGGGTGCTTAACCACTGAACCATATCCCAAGCCCTTTTTAGATTTTATTTTGAGACAGGGTCTCATTAAGTTGCTTAGGGCCTTGTTGCTGAGGCTGGCTTTGACTTGTGATCCCCCCACCTTGGCCTCCTGAGTCACTGGAATTACAGATGTGCCATCACTCCTGGGTACACTTGAAGATCAATTCTGAATACTATGCTTTTAATAAAGGACACTGATATCCCAGACCAGATTCCAAGGAAAGTAATCAGAGTTTTCAAAAGACAGAAAGCAAATCAGGGCTATGGACTAAAGAGCCACTAAAAGAAACAAAGCTGCTTAGCCCAGAAAACAGAAGTCACAGAGGGCATGAAGATGGCACCCAGGTACTTCAAAGAGTGAATTCTCTGCCAAAAGCACTTGATCCATGATATGTATAGATACTGACTACCACAGAGGGCAGAATGAGATCAATGAATAATTATAGAAAGGCAGAGATTATCTCATTAGAAAGAAAACTTAAGTTTCCATAGGATTAAAGTCTTTATGAGAAGAGTTATGCAGGCAGACCCTTTCAGGGAAATGACTAATGTTGAGTTATGTAACTTCTAGTATTAATTATATCTTGCAGATGATGAAACAGTGCAGGTGTTCAAGGTCATAAGAGCCAATAAATGATAGGTCTTGACTGACTCCAAAACCATGCTCTTAACCACTAAGTTATTATAGCTACTGATGGAATACAAATTTCCAGATTGGAAAAGATGTTGAACTGACAATTCTAACTTCAAGACTTTAAAATTAAGAATATCAGAAAATAAAAGCAAATAAAATAAGAAAAAATAATGAGTTAAAGTGGACAAATTTGTGAATGCATGTGACTACCGGGCAGTGAGGTAACATAACAGGTGTGGTCTGATTACAAAAAAAAAAAAAATGCTTAACAGTTCACTGGCTATGATAACACAGCATAACAACATGACTATAGGTCATGACTGACCTAAAGAAAATAAATAGCTAGATCTACACATTCTGCTGGGCTGCAGTCTCTATGGAGACCAGTTATTCAAGTAGGAGCCTGGTGCTGGGAAGCCATGAAGACAACTCATGGAGAAAAGGTTTAAAATTAGCGATTAGAAATGTGAGTCAATTGCATCAAAAGCAAGGGAAAGGGTTGGTGGCAAGGCCCATGTAAAGCAGAAAAATATTTGCACTGTAACAGAACAAGGCATCTGCTATGATTGTGAAGATTTAATGGTAAGATTTCAGATATCTGTAAGTAGAAAAGCAGGGCAGGTTAGGGGGATTGAAGTACCTATTACATACAGTTAGAGATACAGCTATACATTTTTTTTAACAAAAGACTCTCAAAGTCATTGCCTCCTCTGATCCTCCCTTCAGCCACTCTGGGAGTGAGAAAGGCAACAATAGAAAACATGGGATCTGAAATAACTTTGGAGATTCCAAGCACAAAAGCAGCAACTATTTTTCCTTCCTAAACATGTGGTAAAAATGTGCTACTTAAGGGCAAGGGCTCCAGTTCCAGTTATACCACATATTGCATGTGTGACCAAAGCAAGTTACTTTAATTCTCAGGCCCAGCTTCCTTCTATAATGGGAATAATAATGCATACCTCACATAAAGCACTTAGTAATAGTAATAATATGGCTTTTACTGCTATTTACTAAATGTGGTCTCAAGTAACTTACCTTACGGAGCAAAAGAATCGCTCATGAGCAAAACTGAACTAACAATGCTTACTTCCTTGGGTGATTTATACAGATTACTGGGAACAGAAACGAAAAGCTCACCACATGTTAGCTGAATTTGAATGAGCCATGGAGGCCTCTTGAATTTTGAGACTGAGTTTGAAACCTCATCCTACTGCTGTATTATAGCTGCTCGGCCTTGAACAAATGGTAACCTCTCTGAGCCTCAGTTTCTTCATAGGTAAAATGTTACTGACAAAAGTACCTATGATACAGAATGGCTTCGTGAGGATCCAATGTTTCCCTGGCACACAATAAGTACTCAGTGACAGCCACTATTTTTACTGTTTTACCCTCCTCAACCCCCACATGGGACTTGTCCAGCATTGATAGGAAAAGACATAGACCCTGAAGTGCACTGAGCTCTGTGGAGAGAAAATAAGGCCCAAGTCCATATCTGGGATGAGTCACCTGTACTGAGTGCCCAGTCCTCAGCCCTCGCCTCAGCACCAGGTAGAGAGCATCCTCATCCCTGCTTGTTGAACGCTTCTCTGCAAAGGCCAGGAACGTGTGAGTGGGGGGCACATAGAGCAGAGCTGGGATCCGGTAGGTAATCCCTTTGTTGTCTTCCTGCTGGAACAGAGGGCTGTTGAAGGAGGATGATGTCACTTTTTCCATGATCTCTGTAAGGACAGGAGGCAGTTCAATGTGTTTGTCCATACACAAATGCTGGCCTGCATACAAGTTTTCTTTCATTCCATTGCTGATGGACACAGGAGAGACACAGCTCTACTTAAGTTTTTATTTTTTCATTAAAGGGAATTTCACGATTTCAGCAGCATGAAGCAAGCAATATGCTTTGACATGTTTTCCAAATCCTGTCAGAATCCTTTGTAGCCTGTGTCAAGATTGTCTCTCCTCAGAGAGGTTCTGTATTTACTGCTGCCAAGAATCCAGGGGTCTTAACAGCTTGGGATGGTTTTCAATGTCAATTTCTTGGCTTTAGGGTTTTGGGTAACATAAATATAAACCCAAATCCATTTGAGTAAAGGTCTGTGGTTTAGAATTCTCTAGAGATACTTTCTCCCTGTACTGTAACCTAGGGTAAAAGGCATTCTTCTCTTTTCTTCCCTTTTATTTCTCCTTTTTTATTGGCAGATTATAATTATATATAATAGCAGGATTCATTGTGACATAATCATACATGCACATAACTGGTCAGTTTCATTCCCTTTCTCTAACCTCCTTTCTCCCCAATTCCACTCCTCTACCTTACCGGTCTCCCTTCTATTTTCATGAGATCCCTTTTTTCCTTTCTTCTCTCTAGTTTCCACACATACTGAAACAGAGAGCTCCTGAACTTCTTCATGCTGAGAATAAAAACTTCTTCATATTAAGGACAGATGCCAAGAAAACTAAAATTGATAAATGCTCTGGCTAAGCACAGACTAGCTAAAATCTACATATGTATATCATCTGGATTTTGCTTCTATAAATTGTATCCACTTCTGTAGGACCCAAGGAGCAACATTCTAGCTGCTTCTCCCCACTTTGATGAAACTGCATAAAATTCATTTTTCCTTTGTACATCCTTTGCCTATTTCTTACACAGGCAGGGAGCCAACAGGGATTCAGGCAGGTTCCTTGGCCTTGCTGCCCAATAACAATATGATCCTTGATTTTGAGTTTGGCTTATTTCATTTAATAAGATGCTCTCCAGATCTCTCCATTTCCTGTAAATGAAATAATTTTGTTCTTCTTTATAGCTGAGTAAAACTCCATTTTGTACATATATCACATTTTCTTTATCCATTCATCTGTCAACAAATACCTAGGCTGAGTCCACAACTTGGCTATTGTGCATTGTGCTGCTATAAACATTAGTATGCACGTATCTCTATATTTATCTTAATTCTTTTGGATAAACCCCAAGGAATGGTAAAGTTGGGTCATACAGTGGTTTGATTTCTAGTCTTTTGCAGGAACTCCATATTGATTTTCAACAGTATATAAGAGGTAAATGGCAATTTTGTCATCTTTTTGTCAGCAGGGAGATTTTTCCCCCTAGTCCACCCTGTCAGAGAATGTACACCCAACAGTGTGAGCCAAGTGAGCTCTTGCCTTATATAGTTACATGCACTGCCTGGTACTTGTTTTCAGATAGTCCCAGAGCTCATTCATTCCCTTATCTCTTTCAATTCTGTTTAAACATCATCCAACCAGTGAGAGCTTCCCCAACTTACCCTTTATTTCTGTTTTTCCTGCTCTTTTCTCTACTTTTCACCCTCTGATACCTCATGTATTATTCTTGTTCAATATATACCATATAAGAGAATCTCCAAAAAAGGGCAAGGATATGTCTACATTTTTCACTGCTATTCTTTCATACCTAGAATCAGGCCTGGTACATTAAAGGAACTCAACAAACATTTGTTGTCTGAATGAATGAACAAATGAACTGTATCTTAAAGAATGAAGAATGGGTTAGCCAACAGAGGGTGAAAAGAAGGGCTGGAGTGGACATGAAAAGCCTATAGGCAACAGAAAACAGTGAACAACAGGGACTTTTAGTAGTGCAATATGACTATAAAGTGGTAGAGTGCAAAAGTAGAGATGGGACTGAAGAGGTCAGCAAGGTCCCAATCATGGAAGGCTTTGACACCTACTAAGGTATTTATCCCACAGATAGGAAACCACTCTAGAGCTTTTGGCAGAAGAATGGGGTGATCATTTTAAACCAATCTCTAAGGCAGTTTTCTGGGCAATGAACTGTAAGGCAAAGTTGTATTGCTTTTAGTTATAGCCTCCTAGTCAATCAAGACTAATTTCCAATAATATATGAATGATTTGTTTAGCCACTTGTTTCTAACTTAAGGAAGAACTATGTGTCACTATCATGAGGGAAGTGAGGGAGTTGGCTTCAATGAGTCAAAAGAAAAGCCTCTCACTCCAGTCTTGGGCTCTCAATAGCATAATCAAATGACAAACCAGGGCAGACTATTTCCTTTACATACCTCTTTCCCCTAAATCAGCCCTCCTACCAGCTTTCTTCCAAGTACATATCTGTCCCCAAGCCATGCTGGTATAATGGTTAAAAAACAATTTGGGGGGATAGAGCAGTGGATCAATGGAAATATATATATATATATATATATATGCACACACATATATATACACACATACATATAGATGTGTATATATATAATATCCCATATGTCATTCATATATATGTTTATAAATATATATATATTCATATATTTATAGCCTAGGTGTGTAGAGGGCTATTCCATCTAGATTTGTGTATGTGTGCTCAATGATGTTCACACAATGAAACTGCCTAATTTACATGGTGCATAACTGTAATAACAATTACAACTCCCCTTTTAAGAGCATTTAAGGGACTGGAATGGTGGCACAGAGCTTGCCTGGCATGCGTAAGGATCCAGGTTCAGACCCCAGCACCACAAACACAACTAAGTGTAAGAAAAACAGAACCCAGATGAAAAAATAAAGCTGATTTTCTCTGTCCCTCTCTCTCTTAAAAAAAAAAAAGCATTTAAATCCCTCTTCATCTCTGGGAGAGACCATACTTTAAAATCAGACATTAACAGTTTATGAGTTACATCAAGTATTAGTCATTCAGTAAACATATGACTATTAGTTAACATCCAAACAGGAATTCTTAAGTTGATGAGATTGGAGCAACGGATGGACATGGAGTGGAATGGAAGGACTAGGAAAAGGAAGGGGAGAGGAAGTAGGGTGATCAACAAATGAGAAACACAACTTGTCATATGGCTGGATGTGTGTCCCACTTCTACTTCATACTGTGACTTAGTGCTGGTTACTGAACCTCTCTAGCTCTTAGATTCCTTGTTTGTAAAACCAAACCTAAGACAACCAATATGAAGAACCACTCAAAAGTGAGTTACAAACTTTAAAGCAATATACAAATGGAAATCTTTATTAAAAATTTCAATGTCTTCACAATTTCACGTGTAGCTCTATCACTATAACAATTAGAGTCAGTATCAATAATTTTTTTAATTACGATTATATTGATCATGTTAATAGTGGTAATACAAATAAGGGCTCTGGCATGGACCATTAAAGTATTTCACACAAACCATGTAGTGGGAACTATGGATGCAGAAGAATCTGACACAGATCTGCTTTGGAATTATTCGTTTTAGCAGAGCACTCTAATTGCTGATTTAGAGAACCATCTTTCAGTAAAGTTCTCCCTGCTGTCTTACCAAGAGAAAGAGTGCAGAGTGGAACAGGGAACGCAGTCTGACGTGGCTCTGGAGGGGGAAAGCTTATATGAGAACACTTAGTAGCAAAACCTGGAGCGAGCCCCAGGTCTCCTAGCTTCTGGCTCACCAGTGTTAGTGCGCCCCACAGATCCCTCCGGAGTAAGAGGGGGTTTCCTTGTCTCAGTTCTCCTTCATCTCTACAATGCTTATCTAAGGCTGAAGTTCGGCTTCAGCGGGACGAAAACAAAAATAGCCAAGAACGCTCTCTGGCTGCCAGGTCGCAGACAGCAGGACGGCTCTGGCTCAACACTGCCTAAAGGCTGGATTTCCCAAGCGCAGATGGTGCTGCTCAACCTGACCCTACCGTCGCAGGGCCCCACTCGGGAGACGGGGCTGGCTCTGCGGTCTCCCAACTCGCTCACCTGCGCGGGACCCCGGCTCCTCGGTGAGTCTGGAGGCTGAGCGGGGCGCGAGGCGCTCTTCCACCGGGCACGGGGCAGGCCCTCGGGTCTCGGACACCGAAGCCCGGGAGAATGGCTGGCACCAGGGTTGGGGGCGACGGTGGAAAGGGAACAAGGAGAAACTGAGAACACGGAGACGAACCCCCAGAAGTGAAAGCGAGGTGCTGGCCGGAAAGAAGGCCACAGAGACTCTCACAGACGCAGGACGGAAAACGCTCCGAGGAACTAGCAGAGGTAGTCTGTAGCCCACAGGCTGGCGGTTGCAACTGGCGGTTGGCACCATTCCCCTACACCGCCCCGGTGGTTGGGCCGCGGCCTCGGCCCCGCCCCCCGGCCCCGCCCTCAGCCCCGCCCCGTCCCTCACCGTCCCCTCACCGCGCAGTCTCGGTCGCCCCACCTCCCTCCAGGCCCCCATTCCCGCGCTCCTATCTTATTGGTTGAACGGTTGGGCAGTGTCACCTCCTAAAACTTCCCTGGACAGCCTGACAAATAAGCAAAGGTTCCGGGCTTCAGCAGGATCCTCAAGGATTGGAGCCCAAAGCGTTGGGCACACTCCTAGCAAAAAAATACAAGTAAAAGATACATTTATGTAATATATGTGTAATATACATTTGCACACTTATATTTGACATGGAACACTGAGTCCATTCCACTGCTAACTTCGAGGATGTAAAGAATTTAAACTTCTGTGAGTTTGACTTCATAATGCAGAGAAAATACAAAATGTGTCTGAAATTCCTTGTGCCAGAAAGAACTCACAAAAGGGTGGGGTTTTTATCAAAAGAACTCAGAAGCCAATCTGATGTATTTTTCTTCAAAAACAGGGTCAGGGCACTAGAATCAGATACTAAGCCAGTAGCAATGAACACCAAAATACTGTTTCCTCCTAAAAGGAACCAGGATTCCATGGGAAAATTACTGATTTCAGATCTGGGGAAGCATTACAAGATAAGCCTACATCTGTGTAAGAAAAGAGACTATCCTCTCTCTCTCTCTTTCATTTTTTTCCATCTCTTTCCTTACATCTTGTCCTACTAGAAAGCAAAGAAGCCATAAAATGCTACTGAGGTCATGTTACAATAGTCAACTTGAAGTTGGTCCTGATGTGGGGATTTTGAGATGAGGCCGGGTTCTCTACTCCAGCTGGCGAATGGAGTTTGAGCAGACTGCAGATTTCTGCGGCCAAATAGCCCATTTCTATTGTTTTGCAGCTATTCCCAGTTAAAACTGGGAATCTGGGCTGGTTGCAGATCTCTGCAGTCCAAATAATGTTAGCAGCTCCCCAGCTAAGAGCTGCCCCCCTCCCTACTGTTGAGCAGTCCCTTGCAGCTCTTGGTGTGGAAATACACCCCGGGGAATTCAGCATCAATCGTCTTCTGGGTTCTTGTCTGGAGAATTTGAAGAATAAAATCCACAGACAACTAGGTAAGGGAGGAGAAAAAGGAATAGGATTTATGTAAGGAAGGAGAGCAGAATCTACGCAAAGCAGAGGAGCACCTGGAAGCAGAATGCCCTCTTACATGCGTTAAGCCAGGGTTTATACTGGTTTGGGGTATGAGCCTTGATTAAGATTCATGTAAATCAGACATTGAGAAAAGCACTAACATCATTGGTTAAACTCTATGTAAAACAGGCATAGAAACTAAGCACCAAAATCATTGGTTAAACTCTATGTAATACAGGTAGCAAATCTTTCCTAGTTCTCATCTGTGTCCACCAGCACTTCTTAGTTTTCCTGCGTCTGGGACAAAGGAGTTGCTCCCACCGGTGAGCCTCATGGACTTTTGCATTTGAAGGCCCTGAGCATGCCCCTTAATGGCTCTCTATGCTAGCTTCTAGTTGTGGTTGAATGGGGCCCACTCTCCTGACTACCTAGCTATTTTACTATCTCTCCTAATCTGTCTCAGACCTACTGGCTAAATACTGAAAAAACTGAGCATCTAAAAAAAAATGACTGCATAATATTAAATTAAATGTTAAAATTCATGAGTTCATATTGACATATGGAGAAAAAAGTCTCTGGTCACGTCAGAGTTGCTAAGGAAAGAATCAAACTTTTATTCTGCCTTCCTTTACAAATCGTGTTTCAGGGTAACTAAATAGTTGATGGGAAAAAAATTTTATAAAACAAACAACTAATGAGAGTCAAAAGAATAATAGAATTTCCTCACTTTGCAATTTCTAATAAAATAATGAATCTAGACAATATTAGTAGCTGTTAAAACCATTTGATGCAAAGTCTGGTACAAAATTTATAAAGAAGGATCAGGCCAAAAGCATCAGAATCCACTGGCTATTATAACATTACAAATTAGAGGCAAGCAGATATTATCTGACCTTTTGATGTAATGCAGTAAAAACTACATAGCCCCTTCCATGAAATATTCCTGCCAAAACATCAATAAATCAGGTGGGAAAATGTGTCAAATGGCACCATCCAAAGTCAGTCAGTCAAATCCACCACATGCGAAGTTCTACAGAAAAAATGACATTGTTTCTCAAAAAGTGGCAAGGAGGAAAAAGGGGAGGGAGACTGTTACAGATTAAAATTTAAAAATTGTTATGATTTAGAGATAAGGTATCCTCCAAAAGCTCATGTCTGAGACAATGCAAGAATTTTCAGAGGTGAAAAATTGGGTTATGAGAACCTTAACCTAATCAGTGGATTAATCTACTGATATGGATTAACTGGGCAGTAACTGGTTATAGGTAGGTAGGATGTGCCTGAAGGCGGCCCCTGGAGGTGTGACTTTGGGGTTTATATTTTGTCCCTGGTGAATGGAGTTCTCTCTCTGCTCTGGTTGCCATGTCCTGAGCTGCCTTCCTTCCCCATGTCCTTCTGCTATGATGTTCTGCCTCACTTTTGACCCAGAGCTACGGAGTTGGCCAACCATGGATTGAACCCCTGAAACTGAGTGAAAATAAACTTTTTCTTCTCTATATTGTTCTTGTCTTTTGGTGATATCAATGAAAAGTTGACCAAAAGAGAAATCAACTAAAAGAAAAACTGAACCTTGCTTGGATCCTAATTTGAATAAATCAACTCTAAAATGACACTGAGACAATTGAAGCAATTTTACCACTGAACAGACATTAACGATATGCAGGAATTGTTCATTTTTTAGGAGTGATAATAGTACTGTAGTGATGTTTTAAGAAAATCTTCCTAAGTAACAATGAGCACCAAGTCCCCAGTCCCCTGATCTTAATTTTTAACATCATTCTTTTAAAAAAGGAACCAGGTCCCCTAGGGGAAATGATTGATTCCTCAGCTGGAGCAGGGGAAAAGACTTGGTGTGGAACATTACATTGTGCAGTAAAGTAAGAAAAAGCTCACACAAAGGATAGGGCTTTCTCACACAGGAACCAACACAAAGGATGTCCTCATGGCCAAAGCTGGATCCAATTGGGTGAGATAGTATTGGTAATATTCGATTATATATGTATGCTCATTTCCGTCTATAGCAGGGGGTATTACAGAGGAGACATGAAAGCAGGGGAGGGGTGATCCTGGACTAGGATTGGGCTTAACTACCTTTGTCAATATCTATGTATGCATGAATATGTAACAACGATTCCCTCCAATATGTAAGACTATACTGAACCAATAAAAAAATAGATTATAGCCCATAGACTAAAATAGAACCTGAATCCATAGCAATGTGAATAATAAAATAAATAAATTAGGGAGAAGGAATTGCACTTCCTTATAGTAAAATTCTAATTAATAAATGTAGAAGAAGGAAATAAATAATGACCATTAGCTTCCCTTTAAAGGCTGGCAAGAAGACTTTATCCTAACAAGATGACACAGAAAACGTAATTGCATTTCTAAAATACCAAAATGACTCATGGCCATTTTTCAGTGCTTCATTCTGAATATGAGGCTCTGCCACGAGGATGGATTAATTCTTTTTCCCTGGTGTGATAGACGCGGGCAAACACTTCTCAGATTCTTCCTCAATGATATTCCTGTGGCCACCACTGTTGGAAATGTTTTCAGAATCACCAGCTGTCACATTCTTCAGGATCTGAGAACAGCTGCCTCATCCAAAGTCATGCCCTTTCCCAGGCTGGCTCACATACAACATTGCATAATCAATGTGAGGGCATTAAGGTCTGGCTACTCTGGCCCAATTTAGCTCCACAGTAACCCATGAAGTCTGTTAAGATTGTTATTAGGGCTAGGTATGGTGGCACATGCCTATAATCAGAGAGACTCAGAAGTCTGAGGCAAGAGGATTGCAAGTTTGAGGCCAGCCTGGGCAACTTAGCAAGACTTTGTCTCAAAAATAAAACAGAAGGAGATGGGGAGTTATCTCAGTGATAGAGCACCCCTGAATTTAAACCACACACACACACACACACACACACACACACGAACATGCCAACATCATATCTCAATTCCCTCTGTCCATCTTCACTATTTTGCTTGTTTGCCCTTCCCTTCTACAAATATTTGTCCCATGAGCACCACTTTAAACATCTTGCCAGGGGCTGGAGTAGTGGCTCAGTGGTCACGGTGCTTGCCTGGCATGCACGAGGACCCCGGTTCAAACCCCAGCACCACGTACACAACGAAGTCTCAGAGCAATGAAAATCACATGAAAAACTAAATAAAATTGATTCTCTCTCTCTCTCTCTCTCTCTCTTAGCAAAAGAAAAAAAAAGTAAACTTTGCAAAACTCCATCTGCTTCCTGGGGAATCCAACCTGAAACACCTGAATAATAACTAGGTTATATTCTGCAGGCTAATTCCAATTTTTCTTGTTGTTTGTTTGTTTGGTATCAGGAATTGAACCTAGGGGCACTCAACCATTGAGTCATATTCCTAACCCATTTTATTAATTTTACTTTGAGACAGGCTCTTGCTAAGTTTCTTAGGGCCTCATTAAGTTGCTGAGGCTGGCTTTGAACTTGTGATCCTCTGCCCTCAGCCTCCTGAGCTGCTGGGATTACAGGCATGTGCTACCACACTCAGCTGATTCCAAATTCTTAAATCCATTTTCTAGACCTCAGAGGACTGGTTTGGGTACCTGGTCAACGTACCATAGGCATCCTCAGTTGAGACCATAGGCATAGGATGATCTGGCTCTTTTTTTGCCTACTGCTTGGTGGTGGGGTTGGGAGGATCCTATCAAAACTTGATTGTGAGAGTTTTGAGATTGTCATTGGGTATGTCTGGTTAAACACTAATCAGTTTCTAGGAAAGCTTGCAGTGAGATAAAGTCTCTAAGAGAATGTGAAAGTGAGGGAAATGGAGAGGGGGATCTGGCCACCTCCCTTATCTCCAACCTTTATGAGAGGATCTAAACTGTTACTGATTGTAAAGTAAAGGAGAATACTCATACAGTATGTGAAGAAATCTACCTGGGCAGTGAGCACACACCTATCCTATATATTCCCCCTGCTTGTAGGCATGGAACGTCCCTCATTGTATCCTGGGAGTAACAAAATGTCCAAAACCTTTCTGCTGTGTTCTCCAAGTTCTTTCTTTGGTATTGGAAAACATTACACTGGGGCACTTGTGGCCCTGGGGTTGAACATTTGGTGTAACCAGCAGGATCCCAAAGAGAAGCTTGTAAGGTTGACTCCTGAGTTGTGAAAGGACATGGAGTCTGTGGGGAAAATCCAAGGCTGGCCATGAGTCTTGCTGTGATTTGAAGTGGTTTCCATATTGGAGGGGTGGGGGCCAGCACATGAGAATGGGGAGACCCTGAAAATGCCAGAGGGATTGCTGAGAGTATTGGAAACATCAGCCAAAATAGTTGTGGGAAACTGAAAAGAAATAAGTAATGCCCCTGCAGTGGTGGCATAGCCCCTGCTGACCACTCAGGCTCAACTGCACAGAGTATGGGAAGAAAGAGAACTTGAAAGAGAGGCTCGATTTATGCAGGTTGACAGCAAGGATGTTCTGTCAAGGCATTTAGGGACTTACAGATAGCTGCTTATGGATCATGGCCTGCCTTCAGGCTAAACTGAGGGGGCATCGAAGGCCCAGAATGGGGTGTGGGCCCCCACTCAAGGAATCCACCATTTCTAGTGATTCAGAAGTGGAGGTGGAGCCCTTGCCCTGTTTGGTCAGCAAAACTCGGGCGACAATGGAACTTCTAAAGACTTCACAACTCTGGGTAACAAGACCTCCCGATCAGGGGGATCAGGTGACCCTAGAGAACAGAAGGCCAAATGTCCCAGATGCTTCCAAGGGAAGCCACATGTGGTCAGCAAGACCCTGATGTATCCTGGCAGATGGCACAACTGGTAGAAGAGCCAAGAGGCTTTTCACAAGTTCGCCAAGAATGATCCTGGCAAATTTCAGCGGACTTGTAGCAATAGATAGGAACAAGATCATTCTTGGTCAAGTTGGTCTTAAACACCTGGCAGGAGAGGATAACCAAACCTCAGTCCTACATGGACATTTATAGCAACAGAGACAATGGCTTTTTTAAACATTGCTCAAGGTGTATGCTTATTAATTCTCTCAAAGGTAAATAAAACTGGGAGGTTACACAGCCAATGGAAATATCTCTACCAGGCAAAAATTAACACTAAAGAGTAAACTGTTTTACAGAATCACATGGGACTAAATGCTATGTTTTTAACAACTTTACTAATATTTCTAAAGTGCATAAATAGCCCCCACTCAAGATTGAAAGTCACTGTCTTCATACTTTTCAGGGAATGGCTAATTATGATTGCTTTTGTGTTAACAGTTTAAAAATAATGCTTTGCTGTCTTGTTTATCCTGTTAACATGTTCCCTGCCTGATGAATGCCTTGTCCAGTCACTTGCCACCTGTCACCATGGATATCTGAGTTGCCCTGACCAGCAAGATGCCATTACACATGGAATCCACAATCAAGCCCTGCTTCTACTGGGGTCTATAGAAAGGCCTCTGGGGAAAGGTCCCTGACTGCCGTCCCCATTCTACACCCCATATCAGCCAAAAGTAGCCAGAATGGTCATCGCCCATTTTTCCCTAATGGCAGTTAGGGATACTTCTTCAGAGTGGGGAATGAGACAGATTAGGCGAGACAGTGAAATGGCTAGGTAGTCAGGACAGAGGGCCCCTATCCAAGAGCTAGCTGGTAGAGGCAGAAAGTGATTGACAGGGCATGCTCAGGGCCTTCAAATGCAAAAAGACCATGAGGCTCACCCTTATCCCAACTAAGAGATGGGGGTGATCACAGGTGGGTACTAGGAAGTATTTGCCACCTTTTGTTTTAACCAATGGTGTTCCTGACCAGTTTCAAGGCCTGTTTTACATAGATTTTAACCAATGGAGTTGACGCATTTCTCAATGCCTGCTTTGCATGAATGTTAATTATGCTCATACCCCAAATCTATATAAACTCTGGCCTAACCTCCATTAGACGGTGTCCTGCTTCCAGTTACCCCTCTGCTTTGCGGAGTCTCTGCTCTTCTTCCTAAATTAATCCTACTCCTTTTACTCCAAAAAAAAAAAAAAAAAAAAAGTGGAGGTGGAGGACAGAACTACAGTGGAAGTTAGACTCGTAATGGTTCAAAAGTTAATGACCCAGTAGAAGCAGATCCGGTCCCTGCTTCAGAGAGAGACTTACATGCCACCATGAGACCACACCCCTGCAGAACTAGGAGAACTGGGGGATCTAAATTCAGAGGAAAAAAAGAAAAGAAAAAAGAAAGCAAGTATACCTGCATTGCTGCTCTGCTTGTGGGACACTGGAGCAGATTGGGTTAATATGGAATGGTACAGAATTGTCTAAAATGGCTTTAACTGCTTTACATCAGTAGCTCTACACCAGTGCCACTGATGAAAGTGTGGGGTCATGACTAGCTTGGCTGCTTCTTGCCACTCACCATATACGGCCAAATTGAGATATGTCTATGCCCAGAGGTACCTGGGCCTCTGTGGAAGACCCTCAGAGCTATTGTGGGAAGTGGGAACGAAATATGCTATTTATGTGCAGCCTTTCCCAGGACCAGACAGTATGACTTTTACTGCTGAGATGAGGGATGCAGGGTTACAACACAGCCCTGCCATCCAGTTACGATGCCCTGGTGTCAATACTGTCCCTGTTAGTAGGGCAGCCTCTCCAGAAAGCAGCACAAGTGATAGCAGATCTAGGGAAAACAGAAAGATTGTGACAGAAAACAGGCGTCCATAAAACCCAGGCAAAGCTGGAAGGACCTCTCCAAGTCTCCCACAGACAGATGTGGGTTGATTTACTAGCAGCAGGAATAGATGAAAGGAAAATGGATAGACAACCTAATGCTACCCTGGTACAGTTGTGGAAACAACTGCTAAAGGACAAGATGTCCCAGCCATTACCCCTCAAACGGCAACAAAAGGGGAGACAATCACAAAAGTAGAATGGACCCCTACTCTAAAAAAAGAGATAAGCCTCTCCTATTAGGAGATATTATGAAAGCAGAGCCCATGACTCCTCCTGAGGAGACTTTGAGCCGCTGGGTGTGGTATGACCAGGGAAAGGTTTGAGGTTCAGGGGTCCAAGCCATATCTCTGGACCCAACGCTACATATAGAACTGCCAAGACATTGGTCTTCAAAAAATATTTGAGAGCAACAGCATCTGTGGACATGGGAGCTGAATGTTCATTGATATATGGCAATCCTACCAAATTGTCAGGCAGGTTAACTTGATGGATACAGGGGAAAAACTGAGAAATTGAGCCTCAACGTTGACTCTGCAACTTGGATGCCTGCCACCCACCCCCTACCTGGTGCTCCTGAATATACAATAGGTGTTGATGTCTTTTAGGGAAGATGCCTACAAACTCCCTTTGCATTGCCAGGAGATTAAGCATGTGTCAGCTATAAAGCTGATATTAAGAGGACATACTAAACACCCTCTGTTGTTTTGCCTTTGACACTCCCAAATTGCTGCCACTAAACAAAATCCACTGCCTGGTGACCATTAAGAGATAAGTGACCATATAGGAATTGGCTGAAGTAAAAATAATTTACCCAATCCACAAGCCTTTTAACTTCCCTGGGTGGCCAGTAAGAAAGTAGGATAGAATTTGGCACATGATGGTGGGTTGTAGAAAGTTAAATAAGGTTATCCATCCTCTTTATGGGGCAACTCTCAACATAGCCAGTATTGTGGAAGAGCTAAGCACTCAGTTGGGAGCAGCATATCACCAGGTGCTGGACCTTGTTGATGACTTGAGAATGAAACCCCATTTGCCTTCATGTGGGAAGGCCAACAACGGATGTTTTAAGTGTTACCTCAAAGATCTCCCCATTGCCCTACCATGTGTCATGGTATGGTAACAAACCTTCACCAACAAAAATGTTGACATAATGATCACATCTGATCCTCTTTTAGTGCTCACCAAGTCTACCCTCCCACCATGCTTTTGACTCATTTACAGAGGAGAGGATGGACATAAGCCTTGACGAAGTTCAGGGCCCTGGCTAGTTGGTGAAATTCTTGGGTATTGTCTGCTCAGGTAAGACAAAAGTTATAGACCTCAGGTTGCGATAAAGTTCAGGCATTTCCACTTCCCAACACTGTAAGGCAAATACAAGAAAATCTGTGGGATTACTGGGTTACTGGACGACTGTATCACTCACCTGGCTCAGTTATCACATCTCCTATTGTCACAAGTGTGCTATGTTATTAACACAGACCAAACGTGTTGTGTCTTTCCATAAGGTTAAAGTTTATTGAGTAACAACAAATTCACAAGCTACCCCAATTTAATCAGTGCAGTTCTCTGAACACTTGTGGGTCACTTGGTAGTCATAAACCAGGCAAACACGTTCTTTTATCCCAATCTTAATCTCTAATAACTATAACATTCAAGTCACACATACTTCATACAATGATATGTAAATAAGTCACAGAAAGATTAAGAAAAGGTTAAAGTGACCACAGGGTTACAAGATGCTACTTTGTAAAGCAACCTCAGTGTTACAGGATGCTGTGCCAAGAGTAGGGGGAGAGGGGGGAGAGAGAGAGAGAGAGAGAGAGATGAATACAGAGTCAAAGAGTCACTATAGGGGGTCAGATAAGAATTTTGACAAATGAGTTTTGCAGAATTGTTAAAGGGTCTGGATGGATTGCAATATCACAGTGTCAGTTTTTGGAGTGTCAGCTTGGAGTGGGCCATGTGTGGAAAACCCTGCACAGTACTAAGACTGATGGGGACAGGAAATCAGAAGTTTGTCACTGTGGTGATTCCACTTATGGTCCCCTTCTTGCCATAGAGATCATCACCAGAGAAGCACCCGTCAAGATTGTAAGCACCTACCCCATCACTGGATGGCCACAGCAAATCGTCAAGGCCCAACAATCAGGGCTAGCTCAGATGACACCTGCTATGAAATGGGGTGAATACCTTCAACAGTGAGGAATAGACATTTTGCGTCTCAGCCTAGAACCTCAAAAGTTCCTGGGACTGGTTACCTATGTAGCAATAAAGGATGAAATCCCAGAAGCACACTTATACTTCCTTCACCTGTACAAGGCCATTCTCCAATACCAGAGTCAGCCTGATACACTGATGGATCAGCAAAAGGAAACCTCCAAGAGTGGAGACCTGTAGCCTGTCATCCTGGGACTGAGACTGTGTGGACTGACAAAGGACAAGGACACAGCAGCTAGCGGGATGAATTGCAAACATTATGGATGATTTTTGCTCCTGAAAGTGGACCACTAACTCTGCACTGACCGCTGGGCCATATTTAGAGAATGTATAATATGGCTGCCTCAGTGGCAACAACGGTGGATGATTAATGGCAGGTGTCTGTGGGGAAAGCAGCTATGGAAGAATTTTTGGTGTTATAGCCAAACCAAAGTTGTCACAATATACCATGTGACTGATCATTGCTTTCTCCAATTTCCAGGATATGATGAAGTTGACCAACTGGCAAAGATAAGATGCTGGAGGAAGCCCCAGCAGAAGAAATTGTCACTTGTCTACACTGTAAATTAAAGCATTCAGGTCAAAATACTATGTTGTCAGCTGTGACATGCTGAGGGCTTCTCATAAAGATGTCTGATGTTGATGTATGCCAGAACTGTCTTATCTATCTCAGCATGAGAAATGGATGCCACCAAAGGCATATCAAGCAAAGTGACATCCCTCTTCAGTGATGGCAGATAGACTACACTGATCCTCTCCCACCATTATAAGGAGCCAAATATGCATTGATAGTTACAGGCTTGATGCAAACCTTCTGCAGCAAAAGGGCTGATCAGAAGGCAACTACTAAGGGATTGATGTGGTTGAGTGCCATGTATGGCATGCCACAGGTAATTGACCAAAAAACTCATTTCATGGGCCACAACATACAACAGTGGGCTCAAGACCGGGACACAATATGGATTTTCCACCTGCCACACAATCCAACAGGAGCTGGATACACTGAAAGAATGAATGGCCTGCTGAAACAAGCCTTAGGGACTGAGAGTCACTCTATGCAGGAACAGGCTGCTCATCTGCCTGACTCAGAAGACACCAAATGAGAAACTTGGACATTTGTGGCCTGAAGCCATTTCTGTTTTATCTCACTCATGACCACACGCATTAAGGATACAGATAAAGGACTTTTCCACTGAATGCTTTTTTTTTTTTTAAACTGGCCTGGGGCACAAGTAACATTACCCTGCAGACTCAAGACATCACATAGGAGATAAGGAGCAAAGCTGGCCATGGATTGTACAAGTAAGCCTCCAGTGGTTTGCTTTAGTGACCCCTTGCAGAGAAGGCTTGTCTAACTAAATTTACAAGTAAAGCCTACTGTGTTGGGAACCCAGCTCTCATAAATATAAGTGATACTACCCCTAGGTATCCTCACCTGAGAAATACTTTGTATCAGTTAATGGCAGTTACATATTCCCAAGGTGTCGTCGTCTTCTTTTTCTGCCTCTGAAGTGCAAAAAGATACAATGGTATGGTGCACCTGCCTGCACAAGCCTATTGTGCAGGCTACTTTATTAACACAAGATCGTACAGTAGCCTGTATACTGCCTCATGGAGCCGATTTGCCATTATTGGTGTCTAATACACATTGTTCTATTCTCCAAAGGGTAGCAACAAGTAACCTGTTCCTGGACTGGGCAACAGAAGTTGCACATCATGCCAACCAGATTGCTCGATCCGCTCAGAACTCCCAGTGACAGCAGCACGAGGACTTCCCTGGGTAGTCTGACATGTAAATGAGATGGAATGGACCTGGATAAAACAGAACTGTACTGAAACAAGATCTCTAGCCTGAAAGCAAGTGTCTATTTTAATTACCTTAGCATGCATGCTGATAGGTTCTTGCTCTTGGCACTGCTGTTGTGGAGTACGGAGTCAGTGTGCCTCCAGAGCCCTATCCTGAGTGCCTCATGGAACACAGGGGATGGTCTGCGACTAAGGGACATTAAGGGGACTCCAAGGCACTGAAGGGGTGGAGTGTGGGTTAAACGCTAATCAGTGTCTATGAAAGCTTGAACTGAGGTAAGCTCTCTAAAAGAATGTGTTAAGGAAGGAAATGGAGAGGGGGAGCTGGCCACCTCCTTTATCTTGTCTAGATGATCTAAAGAGTGTACACACAAAACATGTGAAGAAATTCACCTGTGCAGTGAGCAGGCAAGCTATCCTATATATTCCCCCTGCTTGTAGGCATAGAGCAGTTCCCCATTGTGTCCTAGCCCACTGCTGCCAAGGAATAAGTAATTAAGCGTTCAAAGTCTTTCTTTTGAGTCCTCCAAGTTCCTTCTCTGAAAAGCAGCATTTTGGAGTGTTTGCAGCCCCAGGGTTGAACACAATAAAACTGAAGGCTCAAACTAACAGGAGTCTGCAACCATTTACCTTTCATTTTTATACTAAAGATCACAGCTGAGGTTGAAAGGAAGGGAAAATCCCCAGCGAACAGGAAGTAAAACAGGAAACAAGAAGTGGTAAGGGCTGAAGCCACAGATGCCTAAGGGTATTGCTGATTCCCTAAAATTAAAGCAATTATTCTCAACATTGTCAGACTCATAGTTTATACATATATTTTAACAACCATTTTACTATACTGAAATGAAATTCATAAATAAGTCTACCTATATATCAATGAAATAACCATAATAAATGGGGGATAGATAATACATTTCAAAATGTCAACTCTCCACCATAACTACACTAGAAACACAATGATACCGTCAGGTGTTTGCATCTAACCAGAATCACCATGAATTTGACAACTATATAAATGCAGCTGGAAATCACATCCACCAGCAGTCCTGACCCAGTGTCTCTCAGGAATTATCTAATTACACCAGTTTCCTCACCCCTCAAGTCTGATAATCATGATGCAAGTATTTTGCACAAAACTTCAACAAAAAAAATTTTTTTTAAAGAGAGAGACAGTGGGGGGTGAGGAAGCAGGAAGAGAGGGAGGCAGAGAAAGAATCAAGTTTTATTTTAATTTTTCATCAGGTTTTCGTTGCTCTGACGCTTGGTTGTGTATATGGTGCTGGGATTCAAACCCAGGTCCTCGCGCATGCGAGGAAGTGCCATAACCTCTGAGCTACCGCTCCAGCCCTCTCCATCAAAATTAAGAACCAGTTTCCCACAATGGTAAATTTGCTTGATGTTTCCACCTTCTTTCCTCTCACTTCCTCGTGGTGTTCCTTGAATATCCCAAACAGACCATTTGTACTCCTCAAATCCTTTTCATGGGTCTCCTGAGAATGAGGTCTCACTGTGGTTATCTACATGAGGGACCTCGATGTTTCAGTTAACAGCTGAAATTCATTTCCAGTTTGTGTATCCAAAAGTGTCAATATATTCTTTAGCCTTCCAAGTGGCAAATAAGATTAGGCCACTGGCAACAGTCCAAGATTCAATTAAAAAAAAAAAAAAAAAAGCCTGATCCCTAATACCATCTAAGGCAAGGATACCAGCTTTTAATTTAGTCCACTGGCTTATGTCATTATCATAACTGGTCATGCAAATTGTCACTGATACCAAGTTTTTAACTTAGCCAGACCAAGGTACGTGGCCGTGGAAGTCTGTAAATCGATGGCTCTGTTTTATCAGTGGCTTTGCCTCAGAAGGCAGAGTTGGAAATAAATTTTCTCCAAAGGAGTAGCAGTCTTTTATTTTGGGACAGGACCTCACCATGTTGGCCAGGCTGGCCTCAGACTTGTCTTCCTCCTGCTGCCTCTGCCTTCCCAGTAGCTGGTACTACAGGTGTGCACCACCATATCTGGTTTAAATTCTGGTATTTGTTCAAATGAGGTCTTTGTTGCCCAGGCTGGCTTCAAACACCCAGACTCAAGAGATCTTCACTCAAGAGATCTTCTCTTGTAGCTGGACTATAGACGTACCACCATGCCCAACTTGTCACATTTTCAAGTAAAACTAAAAGGACCAGGCTGGCTATATCCCTAAGCATACCATTTTCATTTAATTAGAGAAGACTGCTGGATCTTTTGATTAGTCATCAAGTCTGCATTAACCTGGTCCAAAATGCGGATCTAACAGGGTTAGATGTTCGGTTTCAACAAAAGCTCAACAGCAACCTTTCTAAAAGGGTGTATGTAGTGACTGCAAAGCACCAAGTAGCTCTGCCATATTATGAAAGGCCCGTGTACTCCAGCAGTGACTGAGTTTTCATCTAGAGCTGTGATTTTCTTTCTCTTCCTCTTGGGATTCTATAGTTTCCATTATACATCACCTCTTTGTGCAACAGTCTCTGGATGGAAGTCTCCATCAAATGTATAGTTATCAATCATACTTTGATGTGAAAGCCAAAAACCAACAGTACAATAATTGGTTTAGTGGCTCTAGGTACAGGTAGTTTTAATTTCCCTTCCCATTGCTAACTTTGCCCAAGTTTGGAAAAGTTACCAATTGAATTCAGGTGCTTTTTTCCCCCCTTGCGGGACCCCAAACCAAGAAATTGAAAGTAGGTATGTTGGAGGCCACAGCCAAGGCTACCAAATCATGTTATCCCCTAGATACTCCAAGA